>CAMTDV010000007.1:32585131-32775131 GCA_947069175.1 Scalesia atractyloides | reverse complement strand
GATGAACAGAGTACCTTGATTTGTGGGCTTCGTCGATTATGAGTTCCCTCAAGTTCCCGTAAAGGGGTACCCATATCCGATTAAGAAAGTAACGAGTTCCGTTTGATTTGGTTTCCCAATCACGCTCCATCTTGTGTAATGTCTCAGCTTTTAGATTTTTGGGTTTGACTGCCTCCAACTGAGCGTTGCGAATTTGTTCGGTAGGTTAGAGTGTATCGTGAGTTGTAAGGACTGAACCCGTCAGGGCTTCTCGTGTTCCTTTCTACTAAGAGTGTCGGCTACCACATTAGCCTTTCTCGGATGGTACTGTATGGCACATTCATAGTCATTTAAAAGTTCGAGCCAGCAACGTTGTCGCATGTTCAACTCTTTTTGATCAAAAATGTCTTGAAGGCTCTTGTGGTCGGTGTAAATGGTTCACTTGGTTCCGTAAAGATAGTGCCTCTAGATTTTTAAAGCGAACACCACGACTCCTAACTCTAAGTCGTGAGTTGTGTAGTTTTTCTCGTGTACCTTCAACTGCCGGGATGCGTACGCATGCATACGCAATGACCTTATCGCGTTGCATGAGTACGCATCCAAGTCCCTGAATGAAAGCGTTGCAATACACCACAAAGTCTTTAGTTCCCTCAGGTAGGGAAAAAATAGGCGCACTACAAAGCTTCTATTTCAGCATCTGGAAAACTTCCTCCTTTTTGTCACCCCATATATACTTGGTTCCTTTCTAGGTTAGGGATGTAAGAGGTTGAGCGATTTTTGAGAATCCCTCAATAAAACGATGATAATAGCCTGCCAAACCTAAAACTGTCTTATTTCTGTTGGAGACTTTGGTGCTTCCCAACTTTTGATAGCCTCAATATTTGCCGGATCAACGTGGATACCCTTTTCGTTCACTATATGCCCAAGGAATTGGACTTTTTGAATCCAGAAGTCGCACTTGGAGAACTTGGCATACAGTTGTTCCCATCACAGCAGTTCCAACACTAGACGCAGATGCTCTACATGTTCCTCCTTAGTCTTAGAATACACCAGTATGTCATCAATGAAGACGATGACGAATTTTTCGAGATAAGGCTTACAGACACGATTCATGAGGTCCATGAATACCGCAGGTGCGTTAGTTAGTCCGAATGGCCTGACCAAAAATTCATAGTGGTTGTACCGAGTACGAAATGCGGTTTTGGAGATGTCTTCCTCTCGTACACACCTTAACCCTGATGAACTAGAGCACAAGCATCTTGTAGAGTTAGCCAATGGGAAATCGGTAGAAATAACTCACACTGTTCATGGATGCTAGTTACAGTTGGCTGGTCACACATTCAATATCAATCTCATGCCAACCACACTTGGTAGTTTTGACGTTGTAGTTGGCATGGCTTGGTAATCCGAATACTGAGTTAAAATCTTATATCGCAAAAAGACTATTCGTATACCTCATCCAAGCGGCGAGATCCTAACCATTCATGGTGAGAAGGGTGGTGTGGGTAACCAACATCATTTCCTTCATGAAGGCCCGGAAGTATCTGCGACAGAAAAACTCATTCACTGTCTTAGCCACTGTTACTGAACAACCAAACAACAAGAGGAAGATTGAAGACTTTCCTATCGTAGGTGATTTTTGACGTTTTCCCCGAAGACTTGCCTGGTCTGCCACCACATCGGCTAGTCGAATTCAAAATTCAACTGGCAAAGCACGCTGTACCGATTGCCAAGGCTCCTTACCGATTAGCTCCATCTGAACTGCAAGAGCCTTCTACTCAACTCCATGAACTCCTAGATAAAGGCTTTATTCGTCCGAGTTCATCACCATGGGGAGCTCCAGTCCTATTCGTCAAAAAGAAGGATGGAACTTTCCGTATGTGCACCGATTATAGAGAGCTCACCAAAGTCACTATTAAGAACCAATACCCTTTACCTAGAATCAACGACTTGTTTGACCAGCTCTGAAGAGTCAAGTCACTATTCTAAGACTAATCTAAGGTCAGGATACCATCAGCTGCGTGTACGAGAGGAAGACATCTCCAAAACCGCATTTCGTACTCGGTACGACCACTATGAATTTTTGGTCATGCTATTCAGACTAACTAACGCACTTGCGTGTACGAGAGGAAGACTCTTCCCAGCGTACCCACCTTGACCCTGGTTGTTGGTGTTGTTGTTGAACTGTTGGTTGTTGTTGTTGGTGAAGTTGCGGTTACTGTTGTTAAAACGTTTCTGAGAACCCTGTTGTGCTTGCCTAGTTGACACCGGCTTCAAGGATCCATCCTCCCACTTTCGTTTATTTTTCAGTGGCATTCCCAGCTGCACCCCTCTTCGGCAGTTTACCCTTTTCTACTGCCCTGCAGTCAACTGGTGCGCCAGTCGCACTGCCTGATGGACGTAATGGGATTACTCGATTCAACTATTCCTTGAATTTCCAGAGCTAAACCCTTGATGTAAAGCTCTATCTGCTAGCCATGTCGGGACATAAAATACCAGGTCATAGTGCTTTGAAATGTAGGCCTCGATTTCCGACCCTTCCATCTTCAGCACCCAAAGGTCTTGTTCTAGTTGGTGAATGCGGTCCTGGGGACAGTATTCCTCCTTGATGAGATCCTTAAACTCATTCCAACCCATTGCGTTTGCTATGTCAAGTCCGAGAACAGGGACCCGTGCATTCCACCAAGTGAGTGCTGCGTCTACTAGAGTGGAAGCTGCGAATTTGACCCGATTCTCAGGTAGACAGTTGCACATTGCAAACACAGATTCAGATTTCTCGAGCCATCTGACTAGCCTGATCAGCCCTTCCCACCGGTGAATTTAGTCGGATTAGCTTTGGTAAATGGTTTGTACGAGTTAGCCCCCATACCTACAAGCACAGAGTTTGCAAGTAAAAATTAGTGGAAGATGATCTAAGAACGGTAGAGTATGTTAGCATACATGGAGTTTTGAGAATGTAGGTTCGTACGAGGGTTACCTCCCACATTCAGATTATTGTTTTGATTGTTTTGGTTTAGATTCTGTGCTGCCAACGCCGCAACGACTTGCTCCTGAACGAGCACCACCACGGGCGCCACTGTGTCCGTTTGTACACCCACCGTGGGCTTACATTCTATTCATGACAAAAAATAAACGAATACATGAGACAATATATATCACACATTTCATCACACATGTTCAATAATAATGTAATAAGAAATAGGCATAACTCATCACACATGACATTCAAACCAAACATTCGATTAAAATATATTGCAATTCACCACAATGTATTAAATCAAATATTTCTCATAAATCCAAATGTTAACGAAATTTTCAAATGACTACGAAGTTCAAACAGGAAACAAAAGAAAGTCATAGCAAGCAAAGAATAAAACTAATCATCTACGTCTCCGTCACCCATATTCACATTCTCGTCAGCTGCTGCTTCCTCGGGTTCCTCATCAGGAAACTCCTATGGCTCCTCTTCTTCTGGTTCATTCTCTGCCTCAAAAGTAATGATCCTGTTCTCAGCCAACTCCAGTCTCTCAGTAAGGTCCACAATCTGCTCAGCCATCACCCTATTCATTTCTCTTAGGGCATTTGTCCTAGCAGCTTCCTTTTGTTGAGTTGCCCTGACCTACTCTAGTTCTCGCTTCAGTGAACTATCATTTCTATTAGGCCCATGATAGCTCCAGCTGCTTCCCGCATATGACTAAACTCACGCTCAATAGCCGCCACGAAGCCAGCAAAAGCTTCCTCTATGGGGTAGCCAAGAGGTGGCAGAGTACCATAGACCTTTCTATCGACATTCTAAGAAGCCTCTAAAGTTAGGAGTGGGACTACTTCATCAACAATATAGCTCTGAATTTGGTAAGGGTACCAACTCCAGTCGCCATTCCCTCCGCTTCCTCTGATAACGAAGGGTTCGTACGCCATGCGACGACGTGTCCGAGCCGCCCTAAGTGTTCCTGAGAAAATAGGGGACATAGGTGGAGATGGAGAACCTCCTTGTTCCTCACTAGGGTCCGAGGAGTCAGACGAAGTAGACATGCCTGCCAGAGTGAAGTACCGAGATATAAGATATATCTAGACATAGTGAGTAAGATAAACATAAGGATTAAGTATTCGTGCTGGTTTTATACTAGTGTCAGGTTTGTAGCTATCATGTAGGTTTACTAGTGTGATATACAAACCTAATTCTCTATAACCAGTGGCTTTGATACCAATCTTTCAAACCCTCAAAATCCACTTGCAGGGTTTTACCGCGAGGCGCGTGACAAACCAGGATCCAAGACACTAGTCAAATAGAATGACTCTATATGTAAAAATACGTTTAAACAAGTTTAACCATGCAGTTAAAGAAATGCGGAAGCATAAGTAAACTGTAAAAAAAGTGTACGTCAAAACAAATGCCCAAACCAAAGAACATAAAAGTAAAGATGCAAATGTTTAAATAAAATAGTTTTTATGCTCGTGATGTGCTCATACTCTGGAAGATACCTTAACAACCTGAGAAAACATGTAAAATCAAGTGTCAACAATTAATGAAGAGTGAGTTCACAGGTTTTAGTTCACAATTTTAACGATAAGTTGTTTCCACTGGTTCATCCCCGAACCAGTGTGTAATAAAGTTTCCCTGATCCCACCCGAATCAGATTATCGTAAGTTTCATGATTCAATTCCCGAATCACGTTGTTATATTGTTTAGCAGTATATGTTATATGTTTAGGTAGCTAGCCTAGGTCATGTCAATAAAGTATTTGATCCGAAGCTGACGTTGCTGCCCCTGTTGTACCAGGTTTATCACCAACCATGGCAAAGTGTTATGCAAATTCTACACCTGTGACCTTCGACGTTCGGTCTAACTGGCGCGACCAGCGAGTGGGGCTTGTCAGGCCTAGTAGTACTACTAAAAATTCCCCCGCTATAATCCAATACTAACGGCATCGTAAGTTTTAAGGGGACTAACATGTCACACACTCAATTTCCCCTTGCGGAGTTTTACCGCGAGGCGTGTGAACAAACCAGAATCTGAGACACTAGTACGTTGAACGACTCTATATGATTTGATAATACGTTTTCCAAAATCATTTGTTTAACCATTCATTGTAGATTTTATATTGCCTTAGTTAGTTTCTTATGTTTAGCGGAAGCATTAGTTGTTATGGTTGAGCGGAAGCATAAAAATAAGTAGAGAAACGGGCGCCAACACAAACGCCAAAACAAATGAAAAACCCAAAACAATGTTTGTAAATGAGACTCGATAAAAGGTATCTTGATCAATGCAAGTGAGTGCACCTAGAGCTCCTAGCGTCTTGAGAAACATGTAAAGAAACAAGTGTCAACATTAAAGATGAGTGAGTTCACAGGTTTTCATAAATTCGTTTGTTTCCCCCGTTATCCCTTACCCGGGATAACGATTTAGTTCCATTATTCCCAACCCGGAATAATACTTATGGTTCCATTATTCCTTACCCGGAATAATAATGATGTTCCATTATTCCAAACCCTGAATAATAAAGTTGTTGTTTCCATTATCCCTAACCCGGGATAATATAGTTGTTGTTTCCATTATCCCTAACCCGGGATAATATAGTTGATTCGTAATTAAGTTCAAAGTTAACATATATAGGTAGCTAGCCTAAAGTTATGTCACGTAAGTGTTCGCGATCGAAGCTGACTGTTGTGCCTCCGTGTTGCCAGGCCTATCACTGACCATGGCGAAGTTAGGCCAAATTATTCACCCGTTGACCATACCCGGTCGGCTAGCGCGACTAGCTCGGATGGGGCTTGTCGGGCCCAGTAGTACTACTTATAATTTCCCCGCTATTTAAACCCAATACTAACGATCCGAGAGATTGTCGAGGACTTATGTGATATAGCTGCTTAGTGACCATAACGTTACATTAACATTAACTTAGTTACCGAATAGTTATGTGACGTTGATTTCTTATAACGTAAAGAGATTGAGTTGAAGAGTGTATACATGTTTCTCCCCTTGTTGTTTAAAACCGGATAAAATTAGGGGCCGTGAACTCACCTTTAGTTGCTCGGTTAGTGTAACACAGAAGTTGCAATTGATGGGACCGCTAATTGCGTCCTAATAAACCAATTGATTTCAAGTTAGTGTGTGAACACGCCAATACAAATTCTACACATAATTTACGCACAAAGTGATACACACAATCAAAATTCCTAACATTCAAACATGCATGCAAATATCCTCATGTGAACATAGTAATCAAAACAATTTATCATGAACATAATCCAATCCATGCAACACTTTGGTGCACACATTCACAAGTTATCAAGTTTCAGCTTACATACTCATAATTCGGCTGTTTTCTAGGATTTTTATATAATATTTCCAACATTCCAAAAATTCCAATTATTTTACAGCAGGTGACAACTATACTGTAGAAATTTATATAAAATTTTCAAGTCCTAATACTTTACCAATTATCCATAAATATTAATATACTAGGCTGCAGTCAGATTCGTCACTTTCTGACTGCAGTCCACGGAAGAATTTATTTAAAAATCACTGTTCGTCCGATTAACAAAATTCCAGTGGGAGTTGCCCGGAAATTTCCATACCTAGTTGCTGTACAAATTTCATGATTCGACTCCCTACTAATTATTAAATACAACTCGATAAACAACTAACAAAATTTCAGGATTTTCACAGCTTTAGTTACTAAACTTAATTGGCCACTTAAAAATATCAAACGACTTCAGAAAAATATGAATCCAATGCCATTAGATTCGTCATTTAAAACTCTACGTTTTAGATTTCAGAAAATCCGTTTTTCGACAACTAATGACCGAGTTACAGCCAGTTGAAGTCGGCTGTAACCATCATTCAGCAGCCTGATTCAGCACTTTATCACAACTAACTCGCTTAAACCTTTTATATATTGAACATATGCGATCAAGAACAGATTTTTCCAATCATATATCATTATATATATCATACCCATGCAAACCCTAATCATAATCTCTAGTTTTTATCGATCAAAACGCAGCCTATGTTACATGATTTCCGAAAACATCAAACTTTCAAACTAGCATAATCAATCCGAAAACAACACAATCACTACATTAAAAACACATATATCCGAATATGATCTTGTAACAATGATAAATCCTAACCTTTAATGACAAGGTAAATGAACCGTGAGTGAGATGAGGAACCGACGATCAAAGATAGTTGCGACCGAGGATGAAGATGGCGAGGGGCTGCCGCGATCAAAGGAAGTGCAAGAGGGCTGTTTGCGATCGAGGAAGTGAAGGATTGGCTGCCGTCGGCTGTTTTTCTCAACTAGGGTTTTGGTGTGTTTTGTTTTTGTGAAACAAAGCATGCATGTGTGTGTATATATAGCGCAAGAGTAAGGAGAAGAGGGAGGGGTTTACGGTTTGGGTTGCACGCGGCCGAGAGGGTTTGGGTGGGGCGGTTTGGGTTTAAAACTTGATCCCCAAGTTTGGTTAACTCCTTGAGTCGCAAGGAAATGAGGTTGGTTTGTGTCGCGGTTCGGTTCGGTTCGTGTACATATTTACCATAAATATTTTATAACTAAAACAATCACGTAATCGAACATCACATATTCACCAACTCATAAACGTTCAATACACATAGCACATACTTCATTTTACAAGTTCACTAAATTATCATAACTATTTCGAGCGTGTAAATTCAAGTCTCCGAATTAATAACCGTGAAGTAGTGCGTTTAAGTTATCCGAAAAACCGGGATGTCACATTATCCCCATGTTGAAAGAATTTTCGTCCCGAAAATTGAGTAAACGCGGTTTAGAATGCAGCGTACATGTTTAGAGTGCTACGCACAAAGAGTTAGTTCGTTAACGATGGTACGCGAAGTTACAAGAAGTTCCCAAGTGCCATGCACAAAGATTCCCAAGTGCCATGCACAAGGATTTAGTTAACAATGGTACGCGAAAGTATGAGAAATTTCCAGGTTGTCACATCATCCCCATGTTGAAAGAATTTTCGTCCCGAAAATTTAGTTACTGGTATCGTTAGTTTGCTGCTCAGTTGCGAAGAGGTGTGGGTATTTGCTTTTCATTTGGTCCTCTCTTTCCCACGTGAACTCCGGTCCACGCTTAGAGTCCCAACGAACCTTAACGATCGGAATCTTACTATGCCTTTGAGTCTTGATCTCACGATCCATGATCTCGATAGGTTGTTCCACAAAGTGCAGTTGTTCATCCACTTGGATCTCATCCAATGGAATGACTAGGGTTTCATCTGATAGACACTTCTTCAGATTTGACACGTGAAAAACGTTGTGAACTCCACTGAGTTCGGCAGGAAGGTCTAATTGATAAGCTACGGGTTCAATACGTTTCAAGATCACAAACGGACCTACGTACCGTGGGTTTAGTTTGCCCCGTTTTCCAAAGCGGATTACACCCTTCCAGGGTGACACCTTCAGTAGGACGCGGTTGCCTACTTGAAATTCGAGCGGTTTGCGTCGTTGATCAGCTTAGCTTTTCTGTCGATCTCGTGCCGCCGCCATGCGGTTTCTGATTTGTACAATCTTTTCAGTAGCCTCAAGTATCAACTCAGGGCCTGTAAGTTGGCTGTCACCGACTTCTGCCAACAGACCGGTGATCTACATTTACGACCGTATAATGCCTCAAACGGTGCTGCCGATATACTTGTATGGTAACTGTTGTTATACGAGAATTCCACTAAAGGCAGGTGGATTTCCCAACTATTTCCAAAGTCTACTACGCATGCCCTGAGCATGTCTTGCAAGGTCTGTATGGTCCTTTCGCTTTGACCATCAGTCTGAGGGTGATAGGCTGTGCTCATATCTAAGCGTGTTCCCAACGCTTTCTGAAGTGACTGCCAAAAGTTGGACATGAAGCGAGCATCTCTGTCTGAGATGATGGACGTTGGCACTCCGTGCCGAGAAACTACTTCCTTAATGTAGATGCGAGTCAACTTCTCCATCTTATCTGTTTCTTTAATAGCTAGGAAGTGTGCGGACTTAGTTAAACGATCCACAATCACCCAGATGGTATCGCAACCACCCAAAGTTCGCGGGAGTTTAGTGATGAAATCCATCGAGATCTGATCCCATTTCCACACTGGGATCTCAGGTTGTTGAAGTAGCCCCGATGGCTTTTGATACTCTACCTTGACTTTTGCACAAGTCAAACACTTACTCACGTAGGTGGCTATATCAGCTTTCATGTTGGGCCACCAATACGCAGCTTTAAGGTCTTGATATATCTTATCCGAACCAGGATGGACAGAGTATCGGGATTTGTGAGCTTCGTCCATGACTAGCTCTCTGAGGTTTCCGTAGAGAGGTACCCATATGCGATTCATGAAATACCGGGCTCCATTGGGTTTTACTTCCCAATCACGTTCCATTTTTCCCACCGATTCGGCCTTGATGTTTTCCTCCTTAACTGCTTCTAATTGCGCGTCGCGTATCTGTTCGGGTAACCCCGAATGAACGGTGAGCTGTAATGCTCGTACCCGACGAGGTTTCAAGTGTTCCTTCCTACTGAGGCCATCAGCTACCACGTTAGCTTTACCCGGGTGATACCGAATGGCACACTCCTAATCGTTCAAGAGTTCGACCCAGCGATGCTGTCGCATGTTCAACTCCTTCTGATCAAAGATGTGTTGGAGGCTCTTGTGGTCTGTAAAGATTGTGCCCTTCGTTCCATATAGGTAGTGTCTCCAAATCTTAAGTGCAAACACTACTGCTCCCAATTCCAGGTCATGTGTTGTGTAGTTTTTCTCTTGAACCTTCAGTTGTCGGGACGCATACGCGATGACCTTGTCGCGCTGCATGAGTACGCATCCCAATCCCTGAATGGAAGCATCACAATATACTACAAAATCATCTGTCCCTTCCGGCAAGGACAGAATGGGTGCACTGCAAAGTTTCTGTTTCAACAATTGAAATGCCGCTTCCTGCTTGTCACCCCAAACATACTTGATGCCTTTCTGGGTAAGGGTAGTAAGCGGTTGTGCGATCTTTGAAAATCCCTCGATGAAACGTCTGTAGTAACCAGCCAAACCCAAAAATTGGCGGATCTCCGTCGGTGTCTTGGGTGCTTCCCAGTTTTTGATAGCTTCAATCTTGGCAGGGTCGACGTGGATACCCTTTTCATTTACGATGTGCCCGAGGAACTGAACTTCCCGAATCCAAAAATCACACTTTGAAAGCTTGGCATATAGTTTCTCCTGTTGAAGTAATCCTAGCAGTAATCGTAGATGTTCAGCATGTTCTTCTTCATTTTTAGAGTAGATGAGTATGTCATCGATGAACACAATGACAAACTTGTCGAGGTATGGTTTACACACACGGTTCATGAGGTCCATGAACACCGCGGGTGCGTTGGTGAGACCGAAGGGCATGACCAAGAACTCATAATGGCCATACCGAGTACGAAATGCCGTCTTAGCGATATCCTCCTCCCTGACGCGTAACTGATGGTAACCGGACCGTAGGTAAATCTTGGAGTAGTACCTTGATCCTTGAAGTTGGTCGAAGAGATCGTCGATGCGAGGTAACGGGTATCGGTTCTTGACAGTAACCTTGTTGAGTTCCATGTAGTCGATGCACATGCGGAAGGTCCCGTCCTTCTTCTTGACAAAAAAGGACTGGAGCTCCCCATGGCGAAGCGCTTGGTCGGATAAATCCCTTTTCTAACAGCTCCTGAAGTTGGGTAGACAGCTCCTGCAGCTCGGCTGGAGCTAGGCGGTATGGGGCTTTGGCGATAGGAGTTGCATGGTTCGCCAATTCAATTTCAAACTCCAATTGTCGATGGGGTGGAAGACCAGGTAATTCCTCTGGGAATACATCGGAAAAATCACGGACGACAGGGATGTCTTCTATACGTTTCTCGTCCTTAGGCTGTTCGGTAACCAGTGCGAGTAAAGCGAAGGAGTTCTTTCTCCGAAGATACTTCTGCGCTTGCATGTAAGAGATGATGTTTGTGACGGCGCCTGCCTTCTCGCCTTGCACCGTCAAGATTTCGTCGTTAGAGAGCGGAATACGGATAGATTTTTCGAAGCAGAGAACTTCAGCTCGGACGTCGGATAGCCAGTCCATTCCGACTACCACGTCAAAACTACCCAGGGTAGTTGTCATCAAATCAATGGTAAAGGTGTGACCCGCGAGTTTGAGTTGACAGCCGGATACTATATGGGTCACATCTACGGATTTACCATCTGCTAGTTCTATGACATAAGGGGTCTCTAAGGGTTTAGGCGTGAGATTTAGGTTCTTCCTAAAAGACTCAGATATAAAGCTCCTATTCGCACCCGTATCAAAAAGCACAGTAGCAAAATATTCATTAAGGGGAAACTTACCGGTGACCACGTTCGAGTCGTTTTGGCCTCTCCGCGGCCCAATGTAAATGCGCGACCTTTGGCACCTCCTGTGCCACCATTTCCATTATTGTTGTTATTATTGTTGTTGTGGTTATTGTGGTTGTGGTTGTTCCCACCATTGTTGTTGTTGTTACGCAGCTGTGGGCAGTCTCCTTTGAAGTGGACAGTGCTACCACACTGATAGCATCCCCGGTTAACACCCTGCTGTGGGCCTTGGGGTTGATTTTGGTTCTGTCGAGACATGATTTCCCCACGACAATCCTTTGCCGCATGTCCCACCTTGCCACATCGTTGGCAGCGATTCCCGGCACAAGGGCCGTGATGATTAAGATTACAGCGATTGCACTGTGGCTTTCGACCTACATAGCCGCTTGCGTTCTGGTTGTTGTTGTTGGCGGGTTGATTTTGATGACCCCGGTGGCTGTTGTAATGATTGAACCGTTTCTGGTTCCCCTGTTGTTGATGGGATGACGAAGACTGTCGAACAGACGAGTCTTCAAACTTTCTTTTATTATCAGGGGCAACTTCAGTTGTACCCCGAGCTGGCAACTTCTTTTGTTCCACCGCCTTATCGGTGAGTTTGTGCGCCAACCTGATTGCTTGATGTTCAGTTGCAGGGTTGCTAGCCATCACCGACCAGACCCCCAAGGTAGAACTCGAGTCGTTTCTCCACAGTGTTGGCCAGATCGGGACATAGAAATACCAAGTCATGATGTTTTGTTGTGTATGCTTCGATTTCAGATCCCACAATCTTGTGCTTCCATAATGTTTGCTCCAACTGTTGAACTCTGTCTCGCGGACAGTACTCTTCTTTGATTAGGGCCTTAAACTCGGCCCAGGCCATTGCATTTGCAGCAATAAGTCCACGCGTTTGGACTTGTGCATTCCACCAAGTTAGTGCCCCATCTTCCAGTGTTGAGGCTACATACTTGACCTTGTTGGCCTCCAGACAGTTGCACATTTCAAATACCGATTCAGATTTTTCGATCCAGCGGACAAGTCCTATGGGTCCTTCTGCCCCCGAGAATTTGCTTGGTTTCGCGTCGAGGAACATCTTGTAGGGGTTAAAACCCCCTCCTGCTGACAGAGGACAGGTAGTCAGCGAGGAATTCTACTAGCCCAACTATTAGATTTTCTCCTGAAAATTTAATAATGGTTACCTGCCGGTTGGTTCTGAACACCCGCTAGAGCTGCGTTCACGTGCTCTTGAATCATTGCAGCTAGTTCTTCGGGCGTCATGTTAAGGTTTCCACGTCGTCCAGTTGCCATTTAGATCTTCGAAAGACAACATAAACACACCCCGATAAGTCTATATATCCAATATAGTTATCCTACTTCGTACTTAAATAATTCTCAAGTTATGTCAGCTCAAATATATTAAATAGTCAAAAGAAGTACTTGATTAAAATAAAGTTTCAATGTCTTACAAAGTGCCAACCAAACATATGAATTCACTATAAAGTCTCAAGTTTAAACACAAGTGGGAAAATAAATAGACTGAAGGAAAGTAAATAAAATAAGCGAGACGTGTTAGTCGTCCACGTCTCCATCCCCCAAATCACTATCGTTGCCGTCATCCTGCGCGGCATTTCCAGCTTCTACAGCTGGGTCCTCCTCCGGATCCTCCTCTGGATCCTCCTCAGGGTCCTCTTCTGGATCCTCTTCCGGATCCTCTTCTGGATCCTCTTCCGGATCCTCTTCTGGATCCTCTTCGGATCCTCTTCTGGATCCTCATCTGGATCCTCTTCCGGATCCTCCTCTACCGGCACTGGAGGGGCCGGTGCTGGTGCAGGTGCTTGATTTTGCTCTAGCTCCTGAATTCTCCAACTAGATTCCAGGACTCTGTCTTCGAGCCAGTCGGCTCTTATCTGCTCAGCACGCAGATCTCTGGCTAAGGTGTTACGAGCTATCTTACTCGTATGTTGCTCTTCCTCGAGCGAGTCGGTTTTACCTGTCAGTTGTCGGATCATCCATCCCTGTGCTAGGATGGTTTCCTGCATTCTTTCTAATTGTTCTTGTTGTTTCTGTATCATGTTTCTAAGTAGGTCATTTCCTACTTCTACAGAGTTAACCGGTTTGACCGGCACAGCGATGGTTGGGCGTGATGACGACTCCTCCCCCAGAGCGAGCCTTTTCCTCGCAGCTGAGCGTGTTTCCACGCCATAAGATGGTAAGGGTTCCACCATAGGTGCCTTTCCTGGCGCCCTTGGGTGCGAAAGTTTGTCGGATGATGATGATGATGACGACATTGCCTGTTAGGTCGTGTAGTTAGTTACGAGTTGTTTTCATTTCTTATTACGAAGTCATAATCTACATACACAGTTGTAGTACATCACATAATAAGATATAATCAGTTCGGTGCCAAACTACGTCTAGTGTCGTGTAATCAGCTATAGTTTAGGTCTACTTTTAATGCAAACCTGGTTCTCTATAGCTAGTGGCTCTGATACCAATCTGTCACACACTCAATTTCCACTTGCGGAGTTTTACCGCGAGGCGTGTGAACAAACCAGAATCTGAGACACTAGTACGTCGAACGACTCTATATGATTTGATAATACGTTTTCCAAAATCATTTGTTTAACCATTCATTGTAGATTTTATATTGCCTTAGTTAGTTTCTAATGTTTAGCGGAAGCATTAGTTGTTATGGTTGAGCGGAAGCATAAAAATAAGTAGAGAAACGGGCGCCAAAACACAACGCCAAAACAAATGAAAAACCCAAAACAATGTTTGTAAATGAGACTCGATAAAAGGTATCTTGATCAATGCAAGTGAGTGCACCTAGAGCTCCTAGCGTCCTGAGAAACGTGTAAAGAAACAAGTGTCAACATTAAAGATGAGTGAGTTCACAGGTTTTCATATATTCGTTTGTTCGGTTATAAGTTTGTTTCCCCCGTTATCCCTTACCCGGGATAACGATTTAGTTCCATTATTCCCAACCCGGAATAATACTGATGGTTCCATTATTCCTTACCCGGAATAATAATGATGTTCCATTATTCCAAACTCGGAATAATAAAGTTGTTGTTTCCATTATCCCTAACCCGGGATAATATAGTTGTTGTTTCCATTATCCCTAACCCGGGATAATATAGTTGATTCGTAATTAAGTTCAATGTTAACATATATAGGTAGCTAGCCTAAAGTTATGTCATGTAAGTGTTCGCAATCGAAGCTGACTGTTGTGCCTCCGTGTTGCCAGGCCTATCACTGACCATGGCGAAGTTAGGCCAAATTATTCACCCGTTGACCATACCCGGTCGGCTAGCGCGACTAGCTCGGATGGGGCTTGTCGGGCCCAGTAGTACTACTTATAATTTCCCCGCTATTTAAACCCAATACTAACGATCCGAGAGATTGTCGAGGACTTATGTGATATAGCTGCTTAGTGACCATAACGTTACATTAACATTAACTTAGTTACCGAATAGTTATGTGACGTTGATTTCGTATAACGTAAAGAGATTGAGTTGAAGAGTGTATACATGTTTCTCCCCCTGTTGTTTAAAACCGGATAAAATTAGGGGCCGTGGACTCACCTTTAGTTGCTCGGTTAGTGTAACACAGAAGTTGCAATTGATGGGACCGCTAATTGCGTCCTAATAAACCAATTGATTTCAAGTTAGTGTGTGAACACGCCAATACAAATTCTACAAGTGATACACACAATCAAAATTACTAACATTCAAACATGCATGCAAATATCCTCATGTGAACATAGTAATCAAAATAATTTATCATGAACATAATCCAATCCATGCAACACTTTGGTGCACACATTCACAAGTTATCAAGTTTCAGCTTACATACTCATAATTCGGCTGTTTTCTAGGATTTTTATATAATATTTCCAACGTTCCAAAAATTCTAATTATTTTACAGCAGGTGACAACTATACTGTAGAAATTTATATAAATTTTTCAAGTCCTAATACTTTACCAATTATCCATAAATATTAATATACTAGGCTGCAGTCAGATTCGTCACTTTCTGACTGCAGTCCACGGAAGAATTTATTTAAAAATCACTGTTCGTCCGATTAACAAAATTCAGTGGGAGTTGCCCGGAAATTTCCATACCTAGTTGCTGTACAAATTTCATGATTCGACTCCCTACAGATTATTAAATCCAACTCGATAAACAACTAACAAAATTTCAGGATTTTCACAGCTTTAGTTACTGAACTTAATTGGCCACTTAAAAATATCAAACGACTTCAGAAAAATATGAATCCAGTGCCATTAGATTCGTTATTTAAAACTCTACGTTTTAGACCTCAGAAAATCCGTTTTTCGACAACTAATGACCAAGTTACAGCCAGTTGAAGTCGGCTGTAACCATCATTCAGCAGCCTGATTCAGCACTTTATCACAACTAACTCGCTTAAACCGTTTATATATTGAACATATGCGATCAAGAACAGATTTTTCCAATCATATATCATTATATATATCATACCCATGCAAACCCTAATCATAATCTCTAGTTTTTATCGATCAAAACGCAGCCTATGTTACATGATTTCCGAAAACATCACACTTTCAAACTAGCATAATCAATCCGAAAACAACACAATCACTACATTAAAAACACATATATCCGAATATGATCTTGTAACAATGATAAATCCTAACCTTTAATGACAAGGTAAATGAAGCGTGAGTGAGATGAGGAACCGACGATCAAAGATAGTTGCGAACCGAGGATGAAGATGGCGAGGGGCTGCCGCGATCAAAGGAAGTGCAAGAGGGCTGTTTGCGATCGAGGAGATGAAGGATTGGCTGCCGTCGGCTGTTTTTCTCAACTAGGGTTTTGGTGTGTTTTGTTTTTGTGAAACAAAGCATGCATGTGTGTGTATATATAGCGCAAGAGTAAGGAGAAGAGGGAGGGGTTTACGGTTTGGGTTGCACGCGGCCGAGAGGGTTTGGGTGGGGCGGTTTGGGTTTAAAACTTGATCCCCAAGTTTGGTTAACTCCTTGAGTCGCAAGGAAATGAGGTTGGTTCGTGTCGCGGTTCGGTTCGGTTCGTGTACATATTTACCATAAATATTGTATAACTAAAACAATCACGTAATCGAACATCACATATTCACCAACTCATAAACGTTCAATACACATAGCACATACTTCATTTGACAAGTTCACTAAATTATCATAACTATTTCGAGCGTGCAAATTTAAGTCTCTGAATTAATAACCGTGAAGTAGTGCGTTTAAGTTATCCGAAAAACCGGGATGTCACATAACATGTGATATAATGCTTCCTTGTGACTATAACCGTATAACATAACCCGTCCCAATATAGTTCGTTAATGCGTAAAAGTAAAGGCGTTACATCACCGTAACGGTACATGTTTTCTCCCCCTGAGTATTAAAACCATATAAAAATATAGGAGCCGTGAACTCACCCGTGTATTGCTCGGTAAAATTAGACTAAGTATATGAAATCTAGAGTGATTAACCACGCCCTATAATTGGTAGCACGGTTCATTAGGTTTTGCTTATGAATAGCAGGAAAGTCCTACACTTGTCTAGCAACTAGCGCACAGACAAGTAATCACATGGCGCTTCTATTATATGATTCCATAACCGTGTTAATAACCTTCCTACGATATGATATATGATATTTATACAATTAACAAACAATCATGGATATTAAAATAGCAAGTTCAGTTCTTATACATTCATGTTTCCTGCCTAGCAAAAATCCTTGAAACTAGGCTGTTTTGAGAGACTCGTTAACCTATTTACAAGACAGCAAAAATTATGATTTTTTTATGTGACACACCACTCAGTGGGTTTGGTCTTGTGTATAAATCTTAAGGACTAAATCTTTACCAATAATTTCATAAAAATCATTTACAAAGCTGCTAGCAGATTCGTCACTTTCTAACTGCAGTTTAGAGAAAAATTTATTTAAAAATCCCTGGTTATCCGATTGACGTAATTCCAATTGAAGATTTGTACTGACACCTAGAAACATCTACTGTACAACTTTGATGATCTGACTCCAAGTATTCCCCATGTTATAACGTAAAACATAACATACAAATTCTGTAGAAAAACGCAGCTTTGACCACTTACACGAAATTATTCTTTTAATATAGTAAATAACCTCCAAAAATTGTGATTCATGCACCATTAGAAGCATATTTCGAAACTCTACTTTGTGGACTAAAGAAAATCCAGTTTTCATTAAGTTATGACCTAGTTACCGCTAATTGAAGTCGGCTGTTACTACTTGACAGCTTCTTGTTTTCGTTACCCGACTTCTTAAAACGAGTTTTATGATCCTAAACACATATTTAGCAAACAAAAACAACCTTTAACCTCACAAATAGCAGATTTGTATCATAATTAAGATCATGTGGCAATAACTTTGTCACCAACCACCAACTTAAACCCACAAACATCACCTAAGAGACATACCCGAACCCATAATCCATCACAATCCCAACAAGATAATTTCTAGTAACCCATGTATTCATCAAACTTCAAGAATCATTATCTAATCAGAAATCGTAGCCTAGATAACCTAATAAGAATCATATTTGAACTTTTATACTTATCATAAAACACAAGATATAACCCGTAACAAAAACCCAAGTGGCTTAACCGAACACACCACAATCCAAACATTATAAACACATGATCTCTAGCATCTGACACTTCATATAATCATCATATCATCATGTAATTCAAGCACACAAAAACACATCAATGCATACAAGAATTTTAAACCGAAACAACACCAAAGCATAACTAACCTTGTAGAGATGGATGAGAGAGTTAAAGTGAAAGAGAGGGTAGCGACAGAGAGAAGGAGCAGCGGTCGGTGGGGTGGGGGCTGCCGTCGTCGGAGATGAGGGGAAGGTGAGTATTAGGGGTTTTGTTTTTGTGGGGGAATACTGTATACATACATACATACATACATACATACATACATACATACATACGTACGTACATACATATCATACATACGTACGTACGTACGTACATACATACATATCGTACGTACGTACTACATACATACTACATAACATACATACATACATACATACATACATACATACATACATCGTACGTACGTACTTCGTACGTACGATACTAACAGTACGTACATACATACATACATACATACATACAATACATACATACTACATACATACTATACGTACATACGTACTATACTACTTACATACATACTACAATACATACATACATACATACCATACATACATACTACATACATACATACATACATACATACGTACATACATACATACATACAACATACATACGATACTACATACTACATACATACATACATACTACATACATACATACAACATACATACATACATACTCATATCATACTACATACATACAATACATACATACATACATACATACTACATACATACATACATACATTACATACATACATACATACATACATACATACTACATACATACATACATACTACATTACATACTACTATTACATATACTACATACTACATTACATACATACATACATACATACTACATACATACATCTACATACGATACATACATACATACATACATACATACATACATACATACATACATACTACATACATACATACATACATACATACATACATACATACATACATACATACATACATACATACATACATTACATACATTACATACATACATACATACATACATACTACATACATACATACATACATACATACATACATACATACATACACATACGTACTACATACATACATACATATACATACATACATACATACATACATACATACATACATACATACATACATACATACATACATACATACATACATACATACATACATACACATACATACTACATACATACATACATACATACATACATACATACTACATACATACATACATACATACATACATACATACATACATACATACATACATACATACATACATACATACATACATATACATACATACATGCATGCATGCATGTGTATATAACCAAGGTGGGGGGATGGGGCGGTTTGGGTTGCTCAGGCAGCAAGGGGTTGGGGACGGTTTGGGGGTTTCTTGGGCCGCAAGTGTGGGAAGGCGGGTTTGGTTTGGTTTCGATTTCAATTGGTTGCTTTCTTTTTTTATATTAAACCCGTCGTGGAGATAGGTATTATCATCAAGTAAAGAAATGTTGCAATTATACATGGTAAAACGTATCGTCGTGAATGAACGCTAACCTTAATTGTTCGGGTTGTTACACCATGTCGCAAGTGAATGAATTGTGGGCGATATGATCATTTGGTCAATACATGCCGCTTTGCTCCAAGACAAAGCCAACCATTGTTCCTGTCCAACTTGCCGCACCAACCCAACCTGCTACACATGCTCAAACTTTTTACCCTCATAGTACATGCTACGAATTTGGTGACCCAAACCATTTTCGTAACCAATGCCCAAAACTTGCTGTTGTAAACCAAGGTGCTCATGGATGTACCTTTAACATCAATGTAGTTGAAGCCCAAGCCAACAATGATGTGGGGAACCAAGAATGACATCGAGTTTACTTAATCCTTGTTTTACTCATTCAGTTTATTTTCCTTCGCATTTGAAGTTTCATTCAATCAGTAAAAGTATTTCTTTTTTCAATGAAATTTATTATCCATGAAACGTGATTTGGTTGGTTTTCTATGAAACACTGATCTACTTGCTTATCTATGACACCTTATTTTGTGTATGGTCTATGAATTCTAGTTACTATGAGACGTACTTACTTATGTTCTTGATTTACTATAAACCTATTTGGTTATGAGCTTAGACGTCTATGAAACTTATTATTTATGAAACTTGTGGAATCACATCCATGATCTAGAAGTTTATGTGTCCTTGTGACCCTCGCACAACAGGATAAGCTATGCGGACTATGCAACGAATCAAGTAATTACGGGTGCACATGTAAGTATAAAATTTAGCGCATGGAAATCATAGTAAGTTTTACCGTGTTCCATAACATAGAACCTAGCATGATTACTATTAACAAAATAAATGCAATATGATAAGGACATGGTAGATACGTCGTGTGGTACTTCCTATATAAATGTGTCTCTATCATATTGTCAAAGCTGGCGTTTTCTTTGTTATGTGATGTACTATGGTATTGTTAGACCTTAACCAATGTTAGTAGTATTCTTTTATCTAGTGTTAACTATTAGACGTGCCTAACCACATTCTAAGCTAATCATATTATGACAACCCGTACTTCTAAGGTTAGCACCTTTCGTTTTCACGTCTATAATTCACGTTCCGTTACATGTCACTTTTATGTTGTATGTTGAATTTGATTTATTGTATCTATGCTAAAATATAATAGATGTTTCCTTTGTACTCGAAACTCAAAACGTGCGGTTCATTTAGCTTTGTTTATTTACGGTTCATGCAAGCCCAGCCCAAACACCCTTCTTTCGACCTAGGTGACGTGCGGGGCAACACACCCAACCGCCACCTCTCTCTTCCCTTATTCTTTTTAGTGGTTTCGACCTAAGGCATGAAAGCCCAAACCCTTTGTGTTTGCGGCCCTAACTTAAACCACCCTAGATTCCCCCTAATGTGATACGTAAATTGCATGTGTTGGTTAACTTCTCAAAAACAAAACCCTAACACCCTCCCTACTCCCTCTCGACGTACAGCTGCCAGTGACACCCCCTCCACCGTCGCTAACACTCTCTCTCTCTCGCTATCTCTCACTCTAGCTCTCTCTCATTTCTCCAAGGTTTGTGTGTGATGTTTTGGTTGATTCGGTTTGAATTTTATATAAACATGGTGGCGTCTTTTTGCTTATATATACATGATGTTTGATGTTCATGACGAGTATGATGTGTAGTATTGTTGTTGTTTATGTATGCATAGGCACGTATATGTTAACTAGGGTTTTATAGTTTTGATGATCTTGATGTTTTGTTGGATGAATCTGAGATATAATAGCCTATAACCTGCTATGAATGATTTAAGGCGTACATATAATTTCCAAGACATGATAAAGAAACCCAGAAACCCATTTTATGTAAGTTATGTAAAAACAGAAAGCCGGTTAGTGCTTACATCCGACTTTAGTTGGTTGTAAATGGGTCATAACACAATGAAAACTAGATTTTCTTGTGTCCAAAATGTATTAATTTGAAATACGCTTCTAACGACTCTAGAATAATAAATTTACGATGACTTTTGATATTTTAAACAAATTATTTCGTTTCAATGGTCAAAGCTGCATTTTTCTGCATAATTTGTGTGTTGTGTTTTACATCATATCTTGGTGAATACTTAGAGTTAGGTCATGATATTTATACAGTAGATGGTCTTAGGTGTCTTTACGAATCTCCAAGTAAAGTTGGGTCAATCGGGTAATCAAGGATTTTTAAATAAATGTTTCTTTAAGCTGCAGTCAGAAAGTGACAAATCTTGCCACTGCATAGTAAATGATTTTTCTTAATTTTTCAGTAAAGAGTTAGGCCTTGGAAATTATATACAAGGCTAACCACACTGTGGTATATGTCACATAAAAAGATTATAATTTTTCCACTCCATAAGTATGATAAACGAGCATCCTAAAACAGTTTAATTTCAATGAATTTGTAGTGTATGATTGATAAACTTATAAGAGTCGAATTTGTTATTTTAAGGGTCCGCACTTGTTTAGTGATTGTATAAATAACATATGTCATGCCGTAGCTTATATTGTGAACATGTGTATGAAAACCACATGTGACATTTGTGCCTTTTCAATCATTGTACAATTACAAACAATTTCGTATTCAATGAAACCCTGTGTTTTATTTCCGAAATTTGTATAATTATCTAAGACATTTGCACAATTTCAATTTCTTGCACGATTTCGATCCTTCAAAATTTTTGTGGAAGTAATTCGTTAACTGACACTTAAATGCAATCAGTTTAACACGATGTACACTCCGAAACAAGGACATAAGCTACACATACCCTAAATACCCTTTACATAACTTAGATATAAGTTTTGAAGGGTTAGATATGACAAAAACACGATTATACAGTCTAGGGACTATTTCTGTTGGTCCGTATTCAATATACGAACCATGTGTATCAATCCAAATATTTTTTTGTTCAATAAAATCTTGTATTTTATTGACGAGAATGCAAAAATGTCAATCGTTGCACAATTTCGATCAATTTCGTGTTCGTTAAAGCGTTTTACGCATTTTTGCGAAACGCGTAACCATACAACCGAACGAACCGACATCCATGAATTTTTGGGCATAATCCAAGTTAAGCATGTCTTAATACCTTTATATAACCTAAATATTAGGTTAAAGGGGTTAAAAATGGCAAACAAGTGAAAATACAAGTCCAAGGGCCAAAAATGTCTAAAAAATAATATAGATTTTTTGCTTCTTCACCAAGTTTGCCACCTATCTCCAATTTTTGACACATAGCACTCATTTTTTCACACTTAATTTGGTGTTGACACATGTTAGGACACTAATCCACAGTTGTGGACACTTGTCATCACTTCTGGATCCTAAAATACCATAAATACCCCATGATTCTTCCATTTTTTTTCACACCACTTCAAAACACTTTAAAGCAAAATGTGAAGTTCTTCTTTCTATCCTTCTTGGAGCTTATTTCCAGCCTTTGGAAGCCTCCTATCTTGAGTTCCGAAAGTGTTCTTCAACACTAGTAAATACTCTTCCTAGTTCTTTCATTATTTTAGCTATTTTGAGCTAAAAGTCGAACGGTTTCGCTTCCTGATTGACTTTTGGTTCTGACCATATTTGCAATGTGATCATAATCATGAAGGTTATAATCCCTAACGATTTCACCTTCTGATTACCACGTTTACTAGTCGAAGTGACGAGTCAAAGTTTCGGTCAAAAATGCGCATGATGTGCACTTTACGACGAAACTATTTTTTGGTATCATGTTTTGATATCAAATCAGTTTTATAAACTTAGTTATCACATGTCTAACTCATCACTTCTAGTTTAGTGCTTATCTTGGGTCGTAAGTCGAGCAGTTTTGACCAACGCTTTGACTTTCGAATCCGAGCCATTTGGTCGATCTTAGGATCCGACCAAACACATATTTATGACCATAGTCGTACAAGGAATAACCTACTGAGGTTATACCTTATGGTAACATCGTTTGGTTAGTGTTATGAAAAGTTACTTCTATGTTCTTAAAAAATGACCAAAATGCCCTTTTGCGTATAAATCCATTTTAAACACACATAACCAAATTTTGACATATAAACTGATGTTATAACATTTTCAAACATGTTTGGGCATTTAAGACTTATTATAGGACATGTTTAACCATCCGATCACATGTTTACGCTAATGACCTTGACGAGTCATAAAGGGTTAAAAGCACTTAGGATCCTTTCCAAATTAGAATGTTAAGTTTGTTAAACCATATCACATGAGTTCCAACACTCGTTTGGTTTATAAGACTTCATTCTATCTGATCTCCTGTTTGTAGTCCCGACACGCTAACATATTTATCTGACACATTAGGACACGTTTGAGCTTTGTTTATTCCGTTGATCAAGAACACTTTCGCAATCTCAAGTGAGTACATAGTTCCCCTCTTTTACATTTTCTAAATGTTTTGGGGTGATTCATATGTGCCTATAATTATTTTCAAGATTTCAAAACAATATCCATGGTTTATATATACAAAATGATTAGCGTATGCTGTTGGAAAACTTAGTAGGTTTACTAGCAATCCTAGTACTCATCACTGGCAAGCACTAGGTCGAGTATCAAATACTTGAAAGGAACCATGGATTATGGTCTAACTTACATTGGATTTCCTTCGGTGATTGAACGATATTCAGATGCAAGTTGGATAAACAATAAGGAAGATCATTCTTCCACAAGTGGTTGGATATTCCTACTTGGGGGAGGTGCCATTTCTTGGGCTTCAAAGAAACAGACTTGCATAACTGATTCAACAATGGAGTCTGAGTTTGTAGCATTAGCCGCAGCTGGCAAAGAAGCTGAGTAGCTAACAAACTTGATTTATGAGATTCCATTGTGGCCAAAACCAATGGCTCCCATTTCTATAAGGTGTGATAGTGAAGCTACACTGGCTAAGGCGTATAGTCAAGTGTATAATGGCAAGTCAAGACACTTAGGTGTGAGACATAGCATGGTTCGTGAGCTCATCATGCATGGTGCGATTTCGGTTGAGTATGTGAGAACTCAACATAACTTAGCTGATCACTTAACCAAAGGGTTAACTAGAGATCTCGTAAAAGGATCAGCTGTGGGATTAGGGTTAAAGTCCATCTGAAAACTCTCATGTTAAGATACCCAATTCCCACCTAATATGACGTTAGGTGCATAATTCAATGCGGAAAACTTAATATCTAGAGTTTGAAACACAACATTAAAATTATCCCAAAGGTATGTGTTTAGATCTGCAAGTTAAGTAAGGTTGAGGTATATCTTCTTAATAGCTCTTTTGAAAAATTGCATTTGCAGGTGCAAGAGTTAAAGAGCTACCTATATGAGCATGAAGTTTACCTGCTTCAAGAAGCTTGGACTTGGCTTTGATATGCTTATGAAGGATCGGGACATAGGCTAGTATAAGATAGTGTCAAGTTAGATCTATGTATGTAAACTAATGTGTATATTATCTTCATGTATTCAGTATGGATATTAAGGGTTCAATCCTTAGAGACACCCTTAAATTCGAATATTTGGAATGTGTAATATACTAAAATGAAATTCAATCGTCACGACATTTCATTTATGCATTAGTTTGTTTGATTGCTATGAACAAGTTAGGTAATTCTTGATTACACTAAAATGGAGGAGGTATGTTGGATATTTTAGTGTAATTTGAGATTGCGTGTGACGTTCAAATAAGAGTGCACGCTTATTTGAATGTCATCGGACTAACGGGGGATCCAAGGGGGCAGCGCTCCTGGGAGCAGGGTCCAAGGGGCAGAGCCCCTGGCTGGGGTCGAGCTGCCTGCAGTTTGTGAAAAACTGCATATACGCTCCCAACGAAAACTGCCAAAATAATCGAAATTTGATTATTGACTCTCAATCAAAAATTGCCATACAAAAATCTAGAATTTTTCTGATTTTATCCGATCAAAGATTGGTAGCCACTCCAATTGTTTGATCTGATAGTGATTACACGACTTCAGATTTATCCAAGCAATTTCGAATTATTCCCAACATTAACTCACTGGTTAAATAGAGCTGGATATCTATGCTTTTGCTTCAAAACTTGGTAACTATGATATTTTGTTATTTTACTTTTGCTTGCATTCTACAAGGGTTAACTAATGCTTCAACTTACTCAGAAGTGATGATGAGCATTTGGTATGAAGCTTTGATACATAGAGTTCGTTTCTTATTTGCTACAGTTTAATACAAACATTATTGTTGAACAGGGCAAGTCCGTGGTGCTGCTTTTCTCAAGAATTTCTCCAAGCTCAAGAGCAAAACTACTAGCGCCATTTAGTTCAATCACACTAATGCTATTCATGCACGGAATCTTTTTCAATCGCCACATTGTGTCTCTTTTAAACCGTGATGTTATGTTCTTTGTTTCTGGTTGTTACTCGAATTATTAACCCTTAAGTTCTATTTGTGATCATGTAAAAACTTAAATTTATGACTCGTCCCTTGATATATCGACTAAGAGAGGCAACAAGAAAATTACCCACTCACGGGAATATGGAGAGATAGGTTGAGGTTCCATGTCCATTACCAAACACAATCATTATCAGTTAAGTTACAACAATTTTTAGTTAGTGCATGGGTTCGGTTCTTGATGTCAAAAGTCTCATGTCCGAAGCTAGCTTCTCTGAATGCCAAGTACGCCGGTTGAGGCTCCGTCATGCTATACCACCATACATATAAAAAAACAATCTCAAATTAAACACACTCTTTTATTAAAAACATTTGACCAGTGTGTAAATAATTGCTTGGTTGTGATAAAATATCCAACTAGTTCAATTTTAGCCTACAATACACAATTACAAAAAAAAAAATATAATAAGATAAAAAAAAACGGTTAAACGTATCAACTCACGAACTTGTAATAAAAACAAATCTACCTCAACGGGTTCACCAATTCAACAAGAAAGTGATCAAAACCTGTTTAGACTAACCACAAATCCACAAACTTTGGGTTAGATTGCATCATGCTTTGTTATCACATGGCCACATTGGCATTAAATCATTGTAATTGAAATTTGAATAAATTAAATTCACAATTTTTTTCCAAAGTGAGCATAATAATGCAACAGGGTTTTAAATTTCTTAAACTAAAGATAACATTTCTTTTCCATAATGACAAAATATATCTATACTCCTAAAACTTATATCTCTCTTCTGTCTTTAGCGAGACTTGAACCATCACCAATTGTAAAACAATTAACTTAAAAGTTATTTCTTAAACTAAAGATTAAATAACTTCCAACAACCTTCAGTAACAAGCATAACTGCATAACCTAATCAAAGAACCTAGAAAGAATAATAAAAACACAACTGTTGAGGCGCATTATAGCCAGGCGGCGTACTAAACACATCACTACCCATAGACATGTCAATTGTTTTTTCAACTTTTGTTACAAAATTGCTTACCATCTGCAACCATAAACAAAGCTGTTTTCAACACCAAAACCCCAACAACTGACCACCACCATATGCCACCTAGATGGGGTATGGTCCCAAATCCTAAAACGGCTTCCGCAATGCCAAGCATGCGTCGCGCGCAACGAACCATACCCAAACTAAGCGTGATGGCACTTAGTCATTTCCAGTACATTAGCACAGGCCATGTGGCCCAAGCCACATCCGCGTGAGTCTATGCATGCCAACAAGGCATAGTACAATTAGTACGAACGTAAGAGCATGTGGCCAATAGGCGAACGCTAGTTTGTGTCCAGCAGTACTTCACGATGAACAATCATGTAGGAGACAAGGGGTACAAAAGGACGATGATGTGTCACCAAACCTCGTGCGCTTTGCATTGCTCCACGATCTCAACAAGGACAACTGCCAAGACACGTGGATCCAATCAATGTGCACATCTCCCCATTCGCTTGGAGGCACTAACGGTTGTGTCTGAGGAGACACATGGGTAATTCCTTGTTGTCCACGTCGAGCCCAAGGTCCATCAGCTCATCTCCTTTGTTACTCACTTTGGCTATAAATATAGGACTTCGCTTCCAGGTTTAAGGGTCGCTCTCTTTCTCTCTCACTTAATACGCACACTTATTATCCTTAAAACAAGTTCTTATTCTCACGCCAGAGGGTGGTTACAAGAAGAAACCCCCCCCCCAATCCACCTCCTTGTAACGAGCTTCACGGTGCTGTTTTGGTTTGCTGCATCTTGCAATAACTAAACCAGGAAGAAAGAAGATTAACCTTCATTTGGACGAGACTAATCCACCAAGTTAATCACGGACTAACTTGGTGTTTCTTCATTTGCGCCCACCGATTTTTACAATCACTTTTCATCTTCTTTCTGTTTGACCTTCTCTGTTCTCATGGCAGATCAAGGTATTCCTTTCTCTCCTCTTGATTTCCACTCTCAGTCAGGACCAGCATCGTACAACACGCACGTCCAAAGCCACCCAACTGACTAGTACACTAAGGGAGACTATACTGAAGTTGGGGCCATGCACATAAGTGGTACTCATACCACCCTAAACCTGACCCCAACAAGCCATGGTGTTGGATCATCGGTGCAACTTTCATCATTACTACCAGAGGGGGACTCTCCCGCCTCATGGTTCGTCAAGAGTCAAACAACTCTCAAATCTAAATGCCATATGTACAAATTTGTGTGCAACAAGCCCCTGCTTAAGCTCAAACCCTACAAACTCTGGCAATAACACCAGCGCCAAGGAAACTAGACTACAATTTTCCTCAACAAGAGCGCGCACCATCAAAACAAACCGATAGGAACTAGCACAGTAGGTCACTGTCACCACGACGATAAAGCGTCAACACCACACATGACACACGCGCTGACACAGGGCGATATTATGATAGTCAGTATACCCATTCGCATAGAAGAATGCATGTGAGCAGCTGCTTAGGCCCGCGCAACATGAATGAAGAATGAGACACACATACAGGTGAATCTGACCCAACATACCATGAGGGTGACAACTCATCGGTATTCAGTCGCCTTCCAAGACATCATGAATCATACTAGTTACGGGCACGCGCAACTTATAATCCGTCGGCTGAACATGATTACAGCCTGATTTACAGGCTAGCAGCAGCAATAGAATAGTCAAAGTTCATTCGTGAACTAGCTCTTGCGCCTTTGGAAAAAGAAAAACTACCTCCAACCATTGGTAAGTTTAATGGGTTGACAGACCCAGACGATCATATCCAGGTTTTCACAAGTATTGGTGTTGTTAGTGGATGGACCCACCCGATGTGGTGTCATCTATTTGTTCAAACCCTTACAGGCGTGACGAGCACCTGGTTTGATAGCCTCCCTACAGGTAAGCTGAAGTCATGGACCGACTTGGAGGTGAAGTTTTTTGCTCATTTCAGTCAACGGTGCCATGGACGCAATACAACCGAGGTAATGAATATCTAGAGAAGGGAGAACAAAGGTCTCAAAGAATTCATTACCCAATTTAACAAAGAATGCTTAGAAATCGGGAATGTAGTGAGGAACAGATGTGCACACGCTTCACACATGTGGTACGCTGCGATAGTCTGATCAAGACTTATAATAAGGAAGGATGGAATGCCCAAAGAGTGGGATAAGGTGATGACAGCTGCCAAAATTGTCGTGCACATAGAAAAAGTCTAACTAGCGGGAAGACTAGCCAATACTCGAGCGAGCATAACTCAAGCAGCCATGTAAATGAACAGAATCCGCGTAACAAGAAAGGGAAGTACTCTTGCTGGAAGACAAACCAGTACAAAAGTTATGAGGAGACCACATCATGGCGACGATGCTCGCACAACAATCAATAGGATAAGCTACAAGAAAGCTGTTAAAAACGAAAACAGAGAGAAACACTAGGCTCCGTTGACTAAGACTCCTCTGGAGATTCTTACAACTAAGAATCCTCAATTTAAGCTAGCTCTTCCAATGAGCAACAAAAAGGGCTAAAGACCCTAATCTATTTTGTGAATATCACAAGGATTCTAGGAATCTTACATATGATTGCATCAGCCTCTGCCAAGAATTAGAGAAAGCCTTGAAGAGTGGGAGGCTGACCCATTTGATAAAGAACGTTCGTAAGTTTGATACTCACATGGTCACCGGTGGACCAAGTCAAAGTGCGAAGAACCATAGTAAACGCCCACAGAATGATTCATGGTGCGCAATGTGTTCTTTTGTCATGACCGGCGTCTTGGGTCATTACCGAACTGATTACATCTTCATTAACCAGGGAGCACAACTGGCATCATTTATGAGCAATGCTTTAACCAGTTTGATCAAAAAGATAAGGGGCGTCTTGAACCAGTTGACTATCCTTTGTCAGGATTTTGCAACAAAACAGTATTCCCTCTAGGGAAGATTTTGTACCTGGCCACGCTCACTGATGGGAAATACTCCAGAACAACAGACGTAAACTTCATGGTGATGTCAGTGAACTCACGCCATGATGTTTTCATGGGAGAGAGACTCAGGGTCACCTCAGCATGGTGACATCCATGCCACATTTAGCAATCAGCTTTCTGACAAAAACCGGAGTGGCGATTATTTATTCAAGGAAAGAGGTAACGGCAACCGATGAAGTGAGACTATCGAAAACAAGTAAGAACACCCTGCGCATAGATACCGAGAAATGGGTCTTAAATCGCAAATACCCAGAGTAGACAAGAGTCCTAGGGGATGTCACAGATCACTGCTTAAACACTTTCCCATCGGTAGAGCCAGTGAGGCAAAGGAAATGTAGTCTCGGTTCCGAAAAGACCAAGGCCGGGAATGCACAAGTTGTAGAATTGTTGAATGTTGGTATCCTTCGCAAGGTGTGCCATCACACTTGGGTGGCTAACCTAGTCATGGTTGAACAGTCAAATGGGGGTTGGCGTATGTGTGTTGATTATAAGGATCTTAATAAGGCGTGTTCCAAAGATTGTTATTCTCTTCAAGAGATTGACAAAAAGATCGACTCTCTCATGCCATTCAGGTGAAAGTGTTTCCTGGATTGCTACAAAGGATACCACCAGGTGCAGATGGGCTTGAAAGATGAAGATACGACAGCTTTCTGGATAGAGATTGGGAATTTTCTGCTATACCAAAATGCCTTTCGGCTTACGCAATGTAGGCGTGACTTAGCAAAGGCTGACGGATCGCAAGTTCGTAGACGACATAGAAAACACGTTGAAGTGTACATTGATGACTTAGTCATCATGAGTCGTGAAGAGGACCTAATGTTGAAAGATATTGAAAAGACATTAAAGTCTTTACGCAACATGAAGATGAAGCTCAATCCAAGCAAATGTTCTTATGGGAGGAAGGAAAATTCTTGGGCTTCATTGTTACTACGGGAGGTTTCAAAGTCAACCCTGAAAAAGCCAAGCGATAGAAAGCATGCCATCACTGGGTAATATCAAGGAAATGCAGTTATTAGCCAGCAGGCTAGCTGTGCTCAATCGTTTCCTATGCAACCGCGCTACTAAACTGTTTCCCTTCATCAGTACACTACGCAACTTTGTTTAGAAAAATGAGTTTTGTTGGACTGCCGAAGTACAACACGCATTCAAAGAAATGAATGAGTGTCTGATCCAACTCCCAACCCCCCCCCCCGCGAGAAGGAGTTACTGGTCCTATCCCTGTCGGCTTTAGACAGAGCTGAAGGCACGGTACTCCCAGTGGATAGGTAAGGGGTGCAGACACCGATTTACTATATGAGCCGCATGTTGACAAATCAAGAAACAAGGTATTCAATTAGTCCTAGCACTGGTCCACGCATGGAAAAATTAGTCCTAGCAATGGTCCATGCGTCAAGAAGGTTGCATAGATACTTCACAAGGCACATGATCAATGGTCTCACCAACTACCATATTGGCAAAATCTTTATGCTCGTTTCAGGAAAACTATGCAATCAGCCACGGGAACCAAGTTAAATCTAAGCATGCTTACCATCCTCAAACTGATGGACAAATCAAAAGGACAATCCAAACACTTGAGGATATGCTTAGAGCTTGTGTGATTGACTTTGGTGGTAGTTTGCATTCGCATCTGCCTTTGATCCAATTCTCCTACAACAATAGTTATCATTCCATCATTAACATTGCTCCTTTTGAAGCCCTTTTATGGTCGAAAATGCCGATCTCCTGTCTGTTGGAATGGAGTTGTGAAGCTCAAATCACCGGACCTGAACTCATCCAAGAATAACAGACAACATATAAAATCATGAAAATATGCAATAACCTTTAATAGCTAGAAGTCGTCGAAAGAGTTATGCTGACAAACGACGCAAACCTTTGGAATTCCAAATTGGTGATCATGTACTTCTCAAGGTATCCCCTTGGAAGGAAATGATAAGATTTAGAAAGAAAGGTAAACTAGCTCCTCGTTATGTAGGACTGTTTAAGATCAATGAAAGGATAAAAAAAATTAGCCTACAAACTCGAACTACCTCCTTAACTTGGGAACATTCACCAAACTTTTTACGTGTTCAACTTGAAAAAGTGTTTAGCCGAAACCTCCACATCCTTCTCGATGAAATTCGCGTTGATGATGACACTATGCATTTTGTCGCACCAAGGAGGAATGACACTTATGTGATGGACATGGGTGCTAAGGATTCTTCTCCAGTGGTGGCGTGCTTATTGCCAAAAGAATCTGAGGCTGAGTCAATCTTGTGGCATAGGTGCATGGCCCACATCCACTACCCATAAATAAATTATTGATATGCGCCAAATGTAACATATAAATTGTATCAAATACGGTATAAAATCAACCCTTTTTAGTACTAATGTTGGAAAAGTGTGTTTCTTTGTATACTTTTGATTTTCAGAATGAAAAGAGCTTAAATGTACAAAAGAAGCAAACTAACGGCAAAATCCAGCATCATTATGAAAGAAAGGAAGACAACACACTATACCAACCCCTCAAGCTTCAACCCAAAGACAAAAACGACAAATCAGAAGTTTGTCACAGGGTCGTGCCCCTTCAAGATTCCCGATCCGATGAAGATAAATAGAAGCAAACAAGAGACACGGGGTAGTGTCCCTGCGAACACGAGCTGCGGTCAACTTCCAGATTTGCATATCTGGGATAGTATAGCAAGTACAATGGCCAAGGGGCCATGCCGTTGACAGACGGGGCCGTGTAGCAGGCTGATCTAACAACAAATTAAATGAAGACATAGAAGAAGGAAGGCACGGGGTCGTGTGAGTTATCTGTTTCCATTTATAAATAGGGGTGCTTGGTTTCATTTCAACTCATCCCTTGCCAAACCACTTCTCTCACACCTACCACCACTCTACCACCACAATACCACCATCATCCATCCGTCATCCATACTAGAGTGTGTAGTAGTCTCGGGATCCAAGATTGATCGTAAGAGTTTTTGTCAAACAAAGGCCATGCTTGGCTAATATCTTACATCACTTTGTGAAGACAAGTTATTTATGTATTACTTTTTATTTCCTAGCTTTGGTAGACTTTTTAATTGGGTATGTCTTAATGACTTTAATAACTAGTTTTTTTTTATTAAAAGTGAACTTTATTCTATCATCTTTCATGTTTTGTTGATTCACTCATTCATGTCTTTACGGTCTATATAAAGCGTGTTAACTGCCTAGAAGAGGTTAGACGGGTGGTATACGTGAAGTTCTTCCCTTGAGGCAGATAGCAAAAAATCGAGGGAAGTAAGAACAGCTTGAGTCCCTTATAAATAAATTATTATTAAAACTTTAAACGGCCTTGCAGCACTGCATCCCTGCTGACTCAGACCAATATGGTCGAGGGTAGCATTGCCTCCAAAAGAGGGACATGCCACATTTTGCATTAATAACTTACTTAGTTATCTTTCAATATTCTGGCCTTACGGGATTGTATCCCTACTGACTCAGAGCAATATGGATAAGGGTAGCATTACCTCCAAAAGAGGGACATGCCACTTTAACTAAGATAATCTCTTAAAAAACCCATAGCATGAAAATCATCAAAGTATAAGTAAATAATGAGTCGGAACCAAGTGATTCTATCTTTTCTATTTGTCTCTTTTGTTTTTTTAGTTAATTCTTCATTTTTATTTATCAAAAACCTTTCTTAAAGATTTGATTAGATTAGATGTTGACTATATTACGGTATTAAAAGCTCTTGTTTCCTTGGATGACCTAGGTATCTTACCATCACTATACTACGCCAACGATGGGTGCACTTGCCCTACCGTGAAGTAGAGAGTGATAGTTATATATCATGTTCTTATAAATTTAAAGCTTGAATAAATGAGTGAAAGTTACTTCAAATACATTTAAAAATCATTCACACCTCGCACACGTCAAGTTTTTGGCGCCATTGCCGGGGATAGAAGGATTTTAAGAAAGTTTAAAATGGGCGGTCTAATCATTTTTTATGCTTATATAATTTTCCTTTTTTGGTTTTTCTTCTTTTTCCTAATTTTTTCTTCTTTCTGTGGAAACAACACGGGGCCATGTTTGATCAACACAGGTCCATGTTAGTTTTCCCAGTATTTTAAAATTGTTTTCTACAAGATAGAAGCTGCAGCACGGGGTCGTGTAGTGGTCACACGGGGTCGTGCCTCAACAATAGTTTCTGAAAAACAGTACCCTCTGATCCCAATGGTTAAACCATAATCTGGAAATTGTGGACGTTAATGATCATTTTTACCCACGCCACTCTTACGGTGAATGGTGTCATTTATGTGGAGGAATACATAAAAATTTAGAATGTGCCATTCTAAAATTTAATCCCAATTACTGAGACCCATCGTTTTCCTGTGACGATCACCTTAAGATGGGCGGGAATAAAAACAATAATAACTTCCATCCTCCTAAATTCCATCAAACCTCTTCCATAGGAGACATAAGTTCGGACGAAGTTTGTCAAATAGAAAAGAGGATTCTCCAAAAATTAAAAGAAATAGAATCCATGATGAAAGCACGATATTTATCAAAGGATAAAAATGAAGGAGATATGATGGAGCCATGTTCATAAATAAACAATACCGAGACCAACAAAACTACCTTGGACGCTTGCGAAAATGAAAACGATAGTCGTCCCTGTGTCAACTTCGCAATGACCGTCCCCTTTACAGTGTGTAAATTTCACACCAACGATTTGGACGAGAGTGAGTCGACTCACACCTTCTTTAACAAGTGCCTGGAAAAGGTAAATAACATGAGGTTTCCTCTAACACTAGAATTCTCGTTTTTGCATTTCTCGTCGGAGCTATGGTATATTAGGCAATTCGGTGTTGTTCCCACCAGTAAGGAACCACCCGACAAAAGACCGTTCCTTGAAAACACCAACAAAACTTCATAAAACCCTAATCAACACGGGGCTGTGCCATCTGGCCACGGGGTCGTGCCCCATCTATCCTCCAAACATGAGGGCGTTTTAATAAGGCACGGAGCCGTGTCTCCTGTACTTTTTTAACACGGGGCCATGTCTACTTCGACATAGGCCGTGTCTAACTAACGGACAATGGTCTCTGACTTATGAAGCGACACGAGGACGTGCCTCCTGGACACGGGGCCGTGTCATCGTGTTGTCACTTTCTATAAAGTCAACCAGGAGAAGAATGTTTGGAACCATTCCAAAAAGACCAAGATATTGCATGATCTCTCACACATACCTAAAAAGGTAGTTTCTCAAAAAGGTTTCCGTAAAACTTCTTGTCTTTACTACTTTTAGACATTTCTCTTTCTTCATCCTTCAAACCTCCATGGAAGCTAGAAGCTTCAAAAGCTTTAATTATTAGGTTAACATGGTTTTTAGCTCAAATTTTTATGAAACTACAACTATACAACAATATTTTAAGTTCCTTACGTTCAGAAAAGTAAAAATCACACAATTTTAAACTTAAAACGGAGGTTCTTGAGCTAAAATACCAGAACAGTTGAAGCAGCACGGGGTCGTACTTAAGGAGCATGGGGTCGTGCTTAAAGAGCACAAGGTCGTGTAACCATTTTGTAACTCTAAAAACTTAACGGTTTTTCATGTGTAACTAGCATGTCGAGTCAGCAGAGTGGCACATCTTCAACTAGTTCAAGGAACAACCGAAGAGGGAGGAGGCTCCCGCTTGAAGCCACTCTCGTCCTCTACGTTTGTGCTTTATGAGAATCTATCCAAGAAATGACAACGGTGAAAGAGGTCCTCGTTGAACCGGTGAACTAGCTCTCCCTAGCCTTGGAGGATAGCTTTAAGGAGATCAACCTTCTTCACCAAAGGTTGAACAATCTAGTGATGCCCCCGATGGAGCCAATCTTGCCTCAAGATGATTTGAACATGCCAACGAGGTGGTTAACCCCACCGGTTGGGACGAGATACCCCTGGAACCCCGCCCATCAATGCCTACTTCGAGGTTTCGATAAACCTCGCTCCTCTTTCGAAAAAGGAGGTCGATGAGGAACCCATCATTTTCTTTCTACGGGAGATAGAGTAGATGCTCAACGACCTCTAAACGGATCTGACAAGCTATATTTGATGAAGAATTTCCGATTCAGAACGTGAATCTGGACAAAATTGATAAAGTTTTTAAATTGGTTGAAGTTAGTATGTCTGAGCTTGATAATCTGAATGCATCTTACTATTCCAATCCTAAACGCTCCCATTCTAACAATAAAAAAGAAATAACTTTCATGAGAGCCGAAAAGGTTTGGGGTACGTTAAGAAAAATAACAACAGGTTTAGAAAATCAAAATTTTCAAAGAACATAAACTTTGTTTTTAGAACAAGCTCAGAGAGTGAAAAAGACAGTTTGTCAAGCAAACAAACAGACTATGAATTTTTTGTTGAAAACCAACGCCGTGAACAGGTTATAAGATTCTCTGTTGTCAATGAAAGTAGGTCATGCTTTAAATGCAAACAAGTTAGGCATATTGCTAGACAGTGTCCACAAAGAACCTCTAAACCTGTTACAATGTTAAGAATTCTTCAGAGGATGAAAAATAGAAATCCCCAATGTTTGTTCCTACTCAGATTCTTAAACGAAAAACGAATCTAAAAACAATGAGAAACCAGCATTCTTAATGTTTCAACTAAAAAGGCTGGTGAATCATCGATCAAAATGGAACAAAAAGATTTGAAATATTATCACAATAAGGCAATTTCAAAAAAACAAACTTGGGTGATTAAATCAAAATTATATTCTAAAGAGATTAAAACAATTGTTCCAACTATGGTTCATAAAAATATTGAACAAAAAGTTGAACAGATTGTTGAAACAAAGAATGAAAGTGTCTGTGAATCAACCTGTGAAAACCTACCTAAGACCGTCAAGGGTTGGGTCTCACTATTCAAATGATTGTTTAAGTACATGTGTAGGGGCTCCTAATATCAATAATTTCCAAGTGGATAACGGATAGTGGAGCGTCCCGACACATGACGGAGATGTTGGCATTATACGACGTCAAATCTATCTGAGGGGCTACATCGGGTTTGAAGTAAACCAAGGTGGGAGAATAGTAGGTGAAGGGATTCTAACTAATGGTGTGGTGTCGTTTGACAATGTCAACTACATAGTGGGGTTAGAGAACAATTTGCTGAGTATCTCTCAGATCTGTAATAAAAAAATTCACAACACACTTCAGTAATCGAGAATGTCTCATTCTGAAGCCAGGATTCCATATACCGGAGGAGTGGATCTTGATGCGCGCTCCTCGAGAAAATGACTTGTATGTCTTAGACATGAGTGTTGTGACAACAATGACAAAATCCGTGCAATGTTTTGTGTTGAAAGCAACGGAAAAAGAATCAATCATATGGCATAGGAAGATGGGGCACATGTCACAACCCCCGACCCTACCCTAGGCAGGAGTCGTGAGCAGATACGAGTGGTACTAGTGTTTATTTATTACTATTTTTCGGAGTGGAATTTTCATTAGGACCGGGTGTCAGGAAAAATTTAGCAGAGTTTGCAAAACACCGTAGTTTTCATTTCATAAACTGTGGGATGAAACCCATATTTACATAAAGGATTTTCAAAGTGATAAACCCTTGATTACAAAACACATTTTATTCAGGTATACATAGCCACTTATTTAAGCTTAGTGCCTCTTAGCACTTTCCTTCTCTTCATAGTAAATCACCTGAAACGCATTTTAAAAACATTTTATCAGCGAAAAATACTAGTGAGTTCATTCAGATTTATAAAAAGATACCATCTTATATTTACAACATTAAGAGTTTTTACATTTGTTTATATCTTACTACTACCCAAAGGTACTTGTCACTCAGCAATTCCTGTGACTGTGGTCATATCACTGTTTATCATTCTCTCAACTAGTGAAGCTAATCAAGTAGTGTATACAAGACCCCACATACTGAAAATAGTTTTTCCATGTAAGAATACAAAGACTTAATCATTGTAATATAAGTAAAAATTGAAAAACATTTAGGGTTTTGAAAGCATTTGATAAAAAGAATGACTCACTATGTTGTGAGAAAGATGATGACTCACTTCGCAGATTTAGGGTATTCTATAATAGCCTTCTAGTCTAAGTCTTGGGTTCCTAATTAAACTCACAATGCAACACGTGTTAGTGTATTAACCCAATTCAAACTTTAACGATAATCACAAGATCAACACCTCAACGTAGATGACAAAGTATAGCCTTATTCAGGCAGCACTTAAACATCCATTGATTTGGTTTCAGATCGATCGAACAAGGTATCGTACCAATGATTAGGGTTAACATGCTTTCTACGGAGCAAAGTTTCGAGGTTTGGGGGTTTGTGTAATAGAACATCAATTAGAGAGAGTAAGAAGTATGGATTTGCGATCGAACTGGTGCAATTGAACTTCTCCCAGACCTATCCTTATATAGCCCAGAAAGGCATCTCCCGCGCATCGCGGGAGAAACTAGGGTTCCTCTTGCGTGGCGCCAAGGCGTTCAGCCTGGCCTAGACCTGCCACATGTCCAGCATAGGTCTGTCACGTGGCGCATGGGCGTGAGACGTGTCCTCGACCGCCTTTTTCGCCCAATCGCGCATTTTTCTAAATTTTTGTGTCGGTTTTTATTACATATGCTCGGGTCTTGATCCTAAATGAGTTGTTTTTTAATTGAGTCTAGTAAGGGTATTTTTGTGCGGGTTGGTTCATCAACAGCCAAGTTTTCTTTACTGCTAAGTTTTCTCATTGATTACTACAACTTTTGTTACGCGCACTAGGGGTTTTGATTACAGGTTCTTTTACGGTCCTTTGGGAGTTGTTACAGCACATTGATCTCTTAAAGATGAATTAGTACACAACAACATAGTGGAGGGGGTCAATTTAAAGAGTTTTCACATGAATGACGACTGCATAAGTTGCAAAAAGGGCAAACAACAGAAAAAGTCACATTCAAGGAGGCTCTTGAACTCAATCAAGCTCCCGCTAGAGAGGCTACACATGGGTGTCTTTGGGCTAGTCAATGTTTGAAGTATCTTAGGAGATCTATACTGTCTCATTTTACTGTTGACTATTCAAGATTTTCTTGGGTGATTTTCTTGGAAAGCAAAGATGAAACTTTTGAGAGTCTAATGATCTTGTTTCGGAAATTGGAGAATCTGTACCACTTACCAATTCAACAGATAAGAAGTGACGACGGTACAGAGTTCAAGAACAACCGGATGTTAGAGTTTTGCAATGCGAAGGGAATTTTGTATGAGTTCAGTGGACCATACACCCCACAACAAAACGGTGTAGCTGAATGCAAAAACAGAATAGAGACAACAATAACCATGTTAGCTGATTCTAAACTACCAGTTAGATTTTGGAGCGAAGCTGTGGCCTCTGCATGCTATACATTGAACAGAGTATTGACAGTCAAGCCACACATGAAAATGTGTTTCGAGCTACTCAACCAGCAAAAGCCAAACCTAAAGTATTTAGAGCCTTTGGGTCACTTACACGGTAATCGATGCAGTTGTCAAATTTGGAGCTAAATCATTGGAGGGGTTCTTCATGGGATATGCTAGTACGCTAAGGAGAGTCTATCTTCCCAGCATAAACCGGGTTATTGAAGCTTAGAACGTAGATTGTCAACGTTACATATCTCCAATATAGAAACCAGGAGATGCTTGGCTGTTTAATTATGAAAGTCTCTGAGATTCCTTCGAGCTACCAGCTGAACCGGCAAAAGAGGAACTTTTGATTCTCTATCAGCGACAACAAGCTTTATAACAAGAACAAGTTTCTAAATCGATTGTGGTTACTCAAACACTTGTTGGTACTGACGATGCTGAAGCAAGCCCTAGTTCTCAACATCCAGAATCACAGACTGCTGGAACAAGTGATCCCACAACTAATTAAGAGATGAATGAACCGGCTCTCACGTTTGATCAATCCAATGATTCTGATTCTGATGCTGAACCAACATATGACAATGACGGATCTACTTCTGAAGAAGGTGCAGATCAGATTGAAAGTTTACTGAACAATCAAGCTGAGAACCCAAGTGTTCAGAATGAAGCATCTACAAGTAACCAAGACGCTGAACAAAACATCACAAATCCGGAACACGAAGTGAGTGTCCTAAACGAAGTTATGCCAATGACATTATCATACCACCTATCAAAAAATATCATTGGAGATTTGCATACTACTGTAACATTTTTACAAAATACGATCTCATATAGATGTTTTATTTCGCAGATTGATCTTAAAACATACAATGAAGCTCTCACAGAAGATAGTTGGGTGAATGCAATGCAGGAAGACCTATTGCAGTTTGAAAAACTCGGTGTGTGGAGACTTGTTGATCTACCAGATGACCATAAAAACATAAATACAAAGTGGGTCTTCAAGTGTAAAAGAGATGATAGAGGGTAATTGTTCGAAATAAAGCTCGACTCGTTGTTCAGGGATTTCATCAGCAAGAGGGAATAGACTACACTGAGGTCTATGCTCCCATGGCTAGACTGGAAGCTATCCGCATCTTCCTTGCATTTGCGTCATGGAAAGGTTTTAAAGTGTACCAATTGGATATTAAGTCTGGGTTCCTATATGGAAAGGTGAAAGAGGAGGTGTACGTCGGCCAACCACCGGGATTTGTCGATCCGATACACAAAGACAAGGTTTATCTACTGGATAAGGAGTTATGTGGTTTACACAAGGCCCCGAGAGCCTGGTACGAGACGCTTTCTCAACACCTTCTGGAACACGGTTTTACCAGAGGAACAGTAGACAGTACCCTCTTCACACGGGAAGCAGTTGGACACGTCATAATTGTATAAATATATGTGGATGACATTATATTCGGTTCGACTAACGATGAGCTGTGTAAAGACTCCGAAAGAGTCATGAAGAAGAAATTCGAGATGATTTGGGGGAGATGAAGTTCTTTCTAGGACTTCAGGTCAATCAATTTTCTGATGGTATCTTTATACATCAGACGAGGTATGGGAACGACGTGTTGGAGAAATTCAAGATGACGGAATCATCACCTGTATCTACCCCATTAGCTCTAAATCATGGCATCAGACCAGATCCAGCTGGAGTGAAAATAGATGAAACTTTATATCGCTCAATGATCAGATCTTTAATGTACATGACAACATCAAGGTCGGATATCATGTATCCAACATGCCTCTACGCACGATATCAGTCAAGTTCTAGAGTGTCCCATTTGTTGATCGTCAAAAGGATCCTTCGATACCTGAAAGGTTGCCCAAGCACCGTCTTGTGATATCCCCGTTCCGACGACTTCAATCTTGTAGGATACTCCGACTCTGACTTTGGGTGTTGCAAATTAAATGCTAAATCTACAACTATTGGTTACCAGTTCTTTGGCACGCGATTAGTAAACATGGCAATGCAAGAAGCAAACCATGGTCTCTCTCTCTACTTGCAAAGCAGAATACGTTTCAGCTTCCAGTTGTTCCTAAATCTTGTGGATACAACAACAGATGAGATACTATGGATCCCAGTTTCTTGATACGCCTATATATGTAGATAACTAGGCTGCCATTAATATAACAAAAATCCGTTCAACACTCTAAAACTAAACACATTTGAAATACAATATCACTTTATCTATGACTCTTATGAGAAAAAGTTGATTCGTATTGGAAAGATCCACACTAATTAATAGAAAGCAGACTATTATACAAAACCGTTAGATAGAGCAAAATTTAAATATCTTTTGAAATTAAACAAGTTAAAAGATCTTGTTAGGAAACTTTTATATAAGTACTGAAGAAAAATATGATCTATCTGATCAACTGCTGTGTCCCTTCCTGATGTCAGATCTGCTGTGTCCCTTCAAGTTTTTAGTTTTCAAAAATCCAAAAATATGTTTTGCTTTTAAGGGGGAGAAATATGTTCTGAAAAATATAAAACATATAAAAAATTGAAAATGTACAAAAACATGAAAAAGACATAAAGAGTTTTCGTGTAAAAAAGAGGAAATGATAGTACATCAGTGGGCTATCACAGTATCCTAAAGAATTGAAGTGTTTAAACAAGTCTCACTGATGATGTGCTAGTAGACTTCCCACATTCATTAAATTGTTTTCGAGATATAAACATAAAGAAAAACTTCTTAATTTGTGGGTTAACATCTCTCGGATATATTGTCTTAGTACACCGAAATTTCGTTTGATAAATTGCAGGATTCTGAGATGTTATAGATAATTGATATATGGAGTATTATACAAGTTCTTCTGATTTTGCATAAGCAATGGCCTAGAACTTGTAGAATACTTTGCTTTTAAACCTTAAAACTGCATCAAATGGAAAGTACCGAAAGATCTAACAATTTTAGTCAAAAGATTCCAAAATATGGAACACCACTTTTAAGTTGAGCATTCATCTTTTGTCTGTACAGAAGTACTAACCTGAGCTCTTAAGGTCTAGCACAACCCAGATACAGATATCAGTTAGATATATTCACCTGTAAAATGAAATCCAGGGAATCTTAATACGGGAGTATATTCTGAGGTGGGAAACACTATTAAGTCAAGTTCTAAGACATCTAATTACTTTATCTTGAAACAATTGATAATTGTGTTGAGGTTTAAGTGGACCAGTATACTGACAATTTAAGTGAATCTGTTTAAAACTTAAAGTTTAATCAATATCAACGGTACTAGGGATAAGTCTCAATAACTGATATTATCCTCTTACACAAACTCACAAAATTGTCTGTAGATATGTTTGTACATAGCTGATTTTCATTGTATTTTAGCATAAACTTTGGAAAAATAAAAAAGATTCTTAGTTTCGACTGCCGATGATGGAAACTGATCTTTAAAATCTGAAGCTACTAGATGCTGATTGAAATCTGGAGAACAACGGGTTGGGAGCTTATCTAAAAATGAGAAAATGTTTTGAAATGATCAAAAGTTCATTAATTTAAAACTTAAAATTGCCTGAAAAAACATCAGTTCATTCATAAAGTGTTCAACCAAGGTCATTACTTGGACTTGGTAGATGAATCAGTTAATCAGGTCATTAACTTAGACTTGGTCACCTTAGTGGGTCACTAAAACTGTCAAAATGTTTGAGAAATTGAAATTTTGAAAAAATAGGGTTATCTTCGCACGAAGATAGATGTTTTATATTTGCACAAAGATAAAGATCTACCTTTCTACGAAGATGAATCTGAATACTATATATACTCAACTTCGCACGAAGATAATCATTCACTATTACAAGTCTTCTTTGTACGAACTGAAACTTATGAAATTTTGAAAAGTATACGACGAAGTGCTGCCCAGATATAAATTATAGTGGTTGGTTTGCACACTACTGACAATGGTTAAGGTAGAAAATTTGACGAATTGGACCTAAAATTGAACTTGTCGACTGTTTAAACATATAATCTTTGATCTAGGACAAATGGACCGAAGAAACATAAAATTGAACATACATCTATGATAATTGGCATAGTCTGTTTGTAATAGAAACACCAATTTCATCAAAATCATCAAAAATCGTTAAATTGAATCTAACAGTTTTGAACGAAGTTAACTATCTTCGTACGAAGGTAAAATCTTACCTTCGCTCATGAAGGTAAATACATGTTAATGTTGAAATCCATCTTCACAGGAAGATAGAAATTTTTTTTGGTCAAAAGGTGTTATACCTATCATCGTACGAAGATAGAAAATGTTAACTTCGTACAAAACCAACTTCGCACCAAAGTATGGTATTTTTGAATTTTCGACTAAGTGTTTGATTTCTTTGTGTTTTGCAGAAGAAAGCGATTACGTTTGAGCCCAAACACAACATCTGTTGTGTATTGGATAAATCAATTCCAGAAATAAAGGCTTTCAAGGAAATTCTAGAATTTATGGCTCGTTTGCCGATAAGGAAACTTATTGATCAACACAAGGCTCATCGATCGCATGTTCAGAGATTTTGGGATTCTGTTGAGCTCGTATCGGATCCACCAGCTATTAGATCATTTGTTAGGATCAGGCATGAATATAAGAAAGTTCTGATAATAGAAGCGTTCATAAGGAGGGTTCTAGACTTAATAGATGATGATAAAGATCTGACGGGTTATTTAGAGCGAATGGTGATAAAATCTTGCAAGACCATACAAGTTTTTCGTACATTCGGTGATACATGCATTAAGTCATCGCAAAGGAGGTTTTGACGTACTCCTGGACTATCAAATGTGTATGAATCTGCCATACAATTTCTCTAGAATCATTTTCGAGCAGATGAACACAAACATCAACGAGGAGAAATTTCTGCAGTACCACGATTCGTACAAATGATGTTGGAAGATCAAGTCCCTGATCTTGTTAAAGATGAAAAAGACGAATTAGTCTTGGAGCATATGTCAAAACTGTCTTTAGTACAATTGAACCAGTATCTACGTCAAAAGACAGAACTAGTTGGTAAGAAGTTTCTCGGATCTATTCTTGATGAGAACTATGTTGCACCTCCGAAATACAAATGGAGAAAGGATGAAAGCAATTATGAGAATGACGAAGAGGATTATTTAGCTGAATATGTTCTTCAAAGAAGCAGTTTGTATGTGAAGGATGATAAGAAAAACAAAAAGATGCCGAAACGAAAAAGAGCATCAAAGAAGGCTGCAACTTTGTTAGTTGATGAAGAAACTAATGAAGAGATACACATTGAAGAAGAGGTGCATGTTGAAGCTGAAAATGTTGAAGATGAAGTGTTCTCTTCTACTTCAGATCGTGAAACAGGTGGAGATGAATCTTCTTATGCAACTTCGATTGCTAGTGATAAAGATGTTGGTCCTAGGGTAGCGCCCAGAACTTTAAATCCGAGAGCTGAAGCAAAGAAAAGAGAGTCAAAGAAAAAGAAAAGAACAAAAGAAGATGACGATGAGCCGTATGTGCCACCAAAGAAGGTGAAGAGCGTCAAAAGCAAGCCAATAGATGTCAACAAAAATAAAACAGGATCTCCGGCTACTAACAAAGCAAGAAGGAAGTACTTGAAATAGACGACTGCTGGAGCTGGTCCATTAGGTCATGAAAAAGAAACGCCTGAGATTGAAGCTATAACAGAAAATATTATTCAAGTGTAAACACTGCCAACATTACCACAAATACCACCATCACCTCAAGTACAACAGCCACCATCATCACAATCTAACAACAATCTACACCGAAACAACCATCATCTCAAAGATAACCACATTCAACTCCTCAATCTGCAACTAGACGTCGATCTCATCCAACTGGACCTGATTTTGAAGATACAAGTCACATGTTTCAGGATTTTCCAGATCTTGAATCTATGGGAGGAATGAATACAAACTTCTTCAACGATCAAAAGATTAAAGAATTGGAGAACATGATCATGTTTCTAGAGAATGATCATAATCATATGGAAGCTATGGTAGCAAGTCTTATTTCTTACAATGAACAATTACGAAGATTAATAGAAGAGCTAGAGGCTGAGAGATTGAGAAAAAGATAAGAAATTTGATATGTTTCAGGAGTATTATAGAAAAAGCTGGGCATGGACTTCGAAGTAGAATATGTCCTAGTTGAAATAGAAGATGCGAAACAAAGAGCTGCTGAGAGGGCACGAAAGGCTAAAGCTGATGCTACAGTAGAAGGCAAGGGAAAAAATAAAATTGATGACATTCGTATTATTACTTCTATGCTTGAGCCAGAAATTGATATCTCCAAGTCTGTTTTTATTAGAGACATTGTTGTTGTTCCTTGCAACTTAGAGAAACAAAAACTATTAGAGAAAAGGAGAGCATAGGAAAAAGAGAGAGGCTGAGGATGAAAGAGGATGATGAGAATGTGGATGTTGATGGTGATGATAAAAAGGATGATGATAAGGGTGACGGTGATAATAACACGTAAGCTGGTATTGGTTTAGTGGTGTATGAAGCCAAAATTTCTGATTCATTTAACTATGATGATTTTCTGAATGATACTATAAATCAGGAAGATGATGCTTAGAGAGAGGGGTAGAAGAAGGATTCTGTTATCGAAGAATAGCATACAGAAATTCTCACAGATGTTTATCCACTAACGGCTGTTGCTGTAATGCAACATAGGCTGATATATTTTGAACATGGTGTGGAAGAAGGAGAGGCTGATATACTACAAGGAAGAGATTGCTCAAATGTTGGGTGTTGATGAGAACTCGTTTGAATTTGACTTCAAGGAAGAGGTGAACAACATAAGTATTGCAAAGCCAGATGATTATGTCTATCGATATGTTGAGGATGCTGATAATTATGACAATGTTGTCGTGGAGGATGATTCTGACGATTAAACGGTAAAATATACTTGTGAAGGAACAGATGACTTCCCAACATCTCAGAGATGTTCAGTGAAGAAACAAATGATTTGTTGAAACGAAAAGTGGAAGAAACAGTGAAAGATGGCAATCTTCCGAGACGATTGACTAAAGAAGAAATTATGGAAGCCAGGACGACGTGGTTTAGAGAGATGCTGAAAGAGAGGAATTCCAACGACCGTTAGCGTTTTTCACACGAGATCTAGACAAGTCGTTAGGGGATATTCTAAGTTGAGGGTGGCTACCAAAATTGAATGTGCATGCTGTTAAAGAGAGTTCGGAGTTCAACACTTTCGATACTTATCTGACATTCAAACGTTTTTATGGTGGGACGTTGAAGAATTGTGCCAAACAAAGTGTATCAATTACCAAATGAAATGGAACGATTAGAGATTGTGAAAGCTGATAAGATTCGAAGCTGGGCACGGATTTCTCAACTGGAAGCCACATTATCCAAAGAAGATTATCAAGTTTGATCCGATTACTAACGAAAAAGACGTGACGTTGATTGTGAAGCGGCCACATGCTATGAAGAATATGTTGCTGATGAAAATAGAGAAAGATTTTCACGAAGAATTCAAATTGTGGCAGTATGATATTGAAACTTGTGAAGTTGTGATCGTACTAAAACAGATGGTTTGTGGAGAGCTATCAGGATTCTAGATCTAATGTGGTTGGTGAACTGTTCTGAAAACGATATTGTGTCGCACCTTCAAATTTCCACGTGCGGAGTTTTACCGCGAGAGGTGCGACCGACCAAGATCAACCACTAATCATGTTGAACCATTATTACAGTTATCAAAAGCATCACCATCGACACGATTAGTGATCTAAAGTTTAAATGTCCAAAAACATAGTTTAACCAACAGCGGAAGTAAACAGTTAAAAATCCAAACAATGTTTAAAAACCATAATTGTTTAAATAAAACTAATTCAAATAATTAACGCAGCCACACTCCTTCAATGCAAGCTCCCGTGCTGTACCTAACGACCTGCAAAGCATGCACAAGTGTATCAACAAAGGTTGGCGAGTTCACAATTTTTCAGTAATATTTTCTAAAAATTTAGGTTGTTAAATTACTTAATTTATAAAACATGTCATGGGGAGCTCCCCATCTTTAAGCTACTAAACTGTGTGATACCGAAACTTTGACTGTTTAAGTTGTTTGTGCCCTAGGTCAATGTCTATCATCATTGACCAGTTGCTAAGGCATAAAAGTTCACACCCGACCTCCTAGGTACGGTGTGAGGTTTGTCGAAACTAATAGCTCTATCAACTAATATCTCGTTCGCCAGGGCCCGGCAATTAATCGGTATAATGTGTGGGGACTTTCATATAGAGTTCGTTTAGTCCGCTAAAAACATGAAATATAAATAGTATTTAACAGTATTCCATCCCTAGGAATACTAGGCAATCCCCTAATCAGGGAAAGTGAAGTTAACAGTATCCCATACAAGGAATACAAAGGCACTCCCATACTCGGGAAAGTGAGGTTCCCAACCACCGGGAATACATGCTTTTAGTAAAGGTGTGAACTCACTTTTGTTTTGCTTGGTAAGAAATAAAGTGTAAATCATAGCGAAGGCGATCAATCGCGTCCTAAGTTGGTTCTATGTAGTTCATTAGTGTGGGTTCATGCAACACGTATGTTCCTACACACAATTTAATATTTTGCACGTAACACATTTATACATGGACAATTTAGTCAAATGTAAACATACATAACACCATAGCATAACCCATACTTAGTATCAATCATATAGTCGTCAAACACATTAGAACATTCTATGATATCACAAGCAAGAAACAAGCACGTCAAATCAATTTGTCAAAATTCAGCATTTACACATAATTCTGCGCAGTTTTCGGGAATTTTTCTAATATAGTTTTAGAACTGCAAAAATTCCCATAAAATTATAGAACTTGCCAAACGGTCCATTTCATTTATGTAAAATTTTCAGAACCTAGTTCTTTATATATTTTCCGTGAAAAATCAAACATAGTGGTCAGATTCGTCGCAATCTGACCCATGCCCACTAAATATTTTCTCAAAAATTACTTGTTTATCCGATTGACTTGAAACCAGCAGAAAAGTTCTTAAAACATTAAAGGTTACCTAGAGTATAAATTTCATAGCAAAAGTCCAAATACGCAGCAAGTTAGGACTCTTTTACTGCAGATATTCGCAACTTCAGCATTTGTTTGTAAATAATTCATTAAATATATCAAATAGTGTCAACAAAATGTGATTCCAGTTGGGTTTGAAAGGCTTTTTTTGGAAGTTCATCATAGACTCAAGAAACCTCAATTTTTGTTAGTTTTTGACCGGTTACAGCCGATTAAAGTCGGCTGTAACTTTTAGGAAAGATTCTGTTTCATAACTCAACTTCTTAAAACGATTCCTATGGCTTAAATCACGTACTTAACAACCAATAATGACATCTTTATATCATCTATAGCAGGTTTTCATCATAACTAAGATTATCTAACACCGAAATCATCAAGAGCCATCAAGATTCAACACAATCATACAAGATTTCAAACCCTAGTAACCAAACAACCCATTAACACTCAGAACCCAATCAAGCATGAATCCTAGCACCCTAGATTACCAGTAATCATCTAAGAACATCAAGAATTATCAATAATTCTAGAAACGCAACCAGATAACAAAGATTAATCAAATCTATGTGTCACACCCTCAAAATTCACCTGCGGGGTTTTACCGCAAGGAGCGTGACAAACCAGGATCTAGACACCAGCAATATAGAATGACCCCCTATATGAGAAGAAAACAATTTTATCAAAAGACTAACGGTTCAAAAGTAATGCGGAAGCGAACCAAAAGTAAAGTAAAGCATGCATCAAAACAAACGCTCAACCAAATAGAAACAAATAAGTAAATGTAACGTGTACTAAATGAAAATGTTTTGATTTCATGCGGTGCTCCTAATACGTGGCATGTACCTTAGCGACCTGGGAAGAACATGTAAGAATAAGTGTCAGTCAATTAAGATGAGTGAGTTCCCAAATTTAGTTCACAATTATAACACATATTGTTTACACAATTTCCACTATTCAACCCGAATAGCAATTTTGGGTATTTAATATACTATTGTTATATTTCTTGGTAGCTAACCTGCGTTATGTCACGAAAGAGTTCGAAACCGAAGCTGACTGTTGCTGCGTTTGTTTGCTAGGTCTATCACTGACCATGGCGGTAATTTAGGCTAATTCTACACCCGGTGACCATTACCGGTCTAACTAGCGCGACTAGCTCGGGTGGGGCTTGTCGGGCCCAGTAGTACTACTCAAAATTCCCCGCTATTAACCCAATACTAGCGGTCCGAGGTTACAAGGACTTTATGTGATAAAGCTACTTTGTGACCATAACAATACAACAATGTTGTATTAAATAAAGGCGTTATCTTCGTATAACGGGTAGGCATTACATCACCATAATGTGCTCGTGTTACCTTCCCTGGTTTTAAAACATGTAAATTAGGGACCGTGAACTCACCTTCGTATGCTCGGTAAGGTTAAGATTTAAGTGTTTGAAAATTCTAGGACGATCAACCACGCCCTATTATAATTAGCACGGTTCATTAGTGGCGGTTTAAGTAAACCATAAAAGAACTACACGTATCTAACACATAGCATGAAATCAAGTAGTCACAAATCAGTTTTGCCACCAGATGTTATCCAAAGTTTATAACCTATCTAAGATTTGATATATGACATTTATACAACTACCACGAATGCACAGTCACATAGATGTAGCAGATTCGGTTCTTATACACTCACAGTTCATGCATAACATACACTCTGAAAATAGGCTGTTTTAAGAGGCCTGTTTAACCCACCTACATTGCTGGAAAATATAAGATCTTTTAATGTGACGTACCACCCGGAGTGTTTGACCTTGTATATAAATTTCAGGGCCTAACTCCTACCAATAATTTATAAAAAATCATTTACCAAATAGCAGTTAGATTCGTCATTTTCTGACTGCAGCTCACGGAAAAATTTATTTAAAAATCCTCGGTTATCTGATTGGTGAAATTCCAGTTAGAGATTTGTAAATACACCTAGAACCAACCACTATATAAATTCCATAAGCTAATACCAATTATCCACCCAAATATGATGAAAAACATAATACACAATTTATGCAGAAAATTTGCAGCTATGACTCCTGAAACGAATTAAATATTTTAACTGACCAAACAAGATCTAAAAATTATGAAACCAACGCGGTTTGAATTGTACTTCGTAGAGGCTCATTTTAGGCTTTAGAAAGTCGTATTTTCATTAGGTTTTGACCCGTTTACAGCCCACTGAAGTCTGCTGTAAACATCCAACATTTAGCGCTTAACTTCTTAATGCACGTTCTAGTGGTTCCGTTAACCTGTTTAGCGATCACACACCTAACCAACACAAGTTTGTAACAGACATCTATCGTATTTACCATAACACCTTCCCGCATCAGTTAATCTTCAACAAAAGCATGAGTTTTAATAACCCTAAACCCGCATTACCCCTTATGAATAACCGACAAGTAACTCAAACCCACCTAGTGCTATGCTCACGAAATAGTTAAGAAACTACCAATATCATCACATAACAATCACAGCATATCTATTCTTCTATGCACAAGAACACGTATCAAGATCACGCATCGACATCTAACATATAACCGAAACAAGTAGTCACACACAATCATACCCTTTTTACCTAACGTATTACCGCGACCCCTAGACCACCCTCAACCATTATACGCAAAAATCATCTTCAAGTTACAATTATGTAATGATTTTATATTGAACATGATACCTAGACGATAATCGATCAAAACCGGAACGGAGGGGAGCCGAGAGAGAGTGCGAGAGTTGTGAGGGAGTGCGAGAAATCGAGTGTAGCGCCGGTGGGGGGGGGGAGTCTTCTACCATCGAGAGGTAGAGGGGTGATAAGGTTTTAGTTTTTTTATGGAAACACATGCATGCATACGCTACATATTACATGTGAAGGGCGTTGGGCTTTGGGAATTGGGCTTGGGTGGTTGAGACTTGAGTTTGGGCTGAACAGTTTGGGACCTGGGCCGCACGGTTAGGGTTTAACTGGGGCCGCACGGTTTGGGGTTTTAGGTTGGGTTTTAATTACCCACTCTTTTATTTATTATTATTTTTATTATTATTCTTTTTTTAAACCCGTCACGTACACGCATAAAGATATCGCGTAACAAAACTAGCGTAGAAATAGTAAGCAAACACTAACCTGAATATTCGGGTCGTTACATTATCCCCATGTTGAAAGAATTTTCGTCCCGAAACTTGAGTGAACAATGCGTCTGAAACGTCAGAATAAGAGCAACAAGATTTCGGGATTGTCACAGTATGAAAATTACGAAATCAAAGAGATGGTGTTGTGGGTCTCAAGAAGCTTGAACCGAATGGATCTTGTGGATCTCAAGAAGCTTGAACCAAATGTATAAACGTGAATGATGATGCTAACCTCGTAAACATGGGTTGTCACATCATCCCCAAGTTTAAAGAAATTTGTCATGAAATCTGCGAACAGTTACTAAAAAAGCTAGTGTGGTTAACCGTTTTCGCGAGTTGTCACATCATCCCCAAGTTGATATGGAATTTCATCCCGAAATATAGTAGATGCGTTATTCTTGAACAACTGGGGATACTTGCGCATCATTTGATCTTCCCTCTCCCAAGTAAACTTTAGGCAATGCTTTGAGTTCCAACGAACTTGCACAATCGGAATCTTACTGTGCTTCAGTGATTGGATCTCACGATCCATGCATTCCAACAAGTTCTTCTATGAAATGAAGCTGGTCATTGATCTTGAGCTCTTTGAATGGTACTACGAGTGCCTCATCAGATAAGCACTTTTTCAAATTTGACATGTGGAAAACGTTGTGCACACCACTAAGCTCTTTAGGCAAGTTTAGTTTATATGCCATTGTACTGATTCTCTTAGTGCTTAAGCATGCCCCGTTTACCAAAACGAACCATGTCTTTCTAAGGTGAGAGTTTTAGCAAGACTCTGTCGCCAACTTGGAATTTCAACGGTTTCCTACGCTAATCAGTGATGCTTTTCTGACGGTCGCGAGCTACCGCCAGTCGTTGTCTGATCTAGGAAATCTTTTCCGTCGTGTCATGTACGAGTTCAGGACCAGTGATTTGGTTATCGCCAACTTCAGCCCAACACAGAGGTGATCGGCACTTCTGTTCGTACAATGCTTCGAACGGAGCAACCTGAATGTTGGTATGATAACTATTGTTGTAAGAAAATTCTACCAAGGGTAAGTGTCTTTCCAAGCCGTTGCTAAAGTCGATGACACATGCCCGTAGCATGTCTTCTAGGGTTTGGATGATACATTCCATTTGACCATCCGTTTGCGGGTGATAAGTTGTGCCCACGTCTACATGTGAGCCGAAGGATTTGTTCATCGCTTGCCATAATTTGGACGTGAAACGTGGGTCACATCAGAGATAATGGAAGTTGGCACCCCGTGCCTAGCAACTACTTCCTTTAGGTAAATGCGAACAAGTTTCAAAAACTTGTCGGTTTCTTTAATCGCGAGGGAGTGTGCAGATTTGGTTAAACGATCTACAATCACCAATATGGTGTCGTTTCGCTTTGAGATTTAGGTAAACTGGTGACGAAATCCATGGAAATTTGTTCACATTTTCCACATTGGTATCTTCGGTTGTTGCAGCAGCCCTGATGGCTTTTGATATTCGGTCTTGACTCTAGCACAGGTTATGCATTTGCTAACGTACTTTGCAATGATCGCTTTCATGTTAGGCCACCAGTACAAGGCCTTGAGGTCATGATACATCTTGTCGGAAACCAGGATGTATCGAGTAGCGAGACTTGTGTGCTTCATCCATCACAACTTCTTGTAGGCTCCCATATAATGGAACCCATATATGTTCCATGAAGTAGTGGATGCCGTCATCTTTCAGTTCGAGCTGCTTCTCCATGCCCCGCATGGTTTCAGCCAAAAGATTTTATTCCTTCAGAGCTTCAACTTAAGCATTTCAGATTTGTTCAAGGAGGTATTCGGTAAGCTGTAACATGCGAACACGTTTAGGTTTAGCTTCCTTTCGGCTAAGAGAATCAGCTACAACATTTGCCTTGCCCGGATGGTATTTAATTGCGCACTCGTAGTCATTTAGGAGTTCAACCCACCTGTATTGCCGCATGTTCAACTCCTTCTGATCGAGTATGTGCTGGAGACTCTTGTGATCGGTGTAAATCGTGCACTTGGTACCGTACAAGTTGTGTCCCCATATCTTGAGTGCAAAGACTACAGCTCCCAACTCCAAGTCGTGAGTAGTGTAGTTCTTTTCATGGACCTTGAGTTTTCAGACGCATAAGCAATGATTTTCTCGCGTTGCATCAACACACAACCGAGTCCTTGAATGGATGCATCACAATAGACAACAAAATCATCAGTGCCATCTGGTAGAGACAGAATAGGTGCACTACAGAGCTTTTCCTTAAAATGCTTAAACGCGGATTCTTGAGCATCACTCCACTTTAGATGATACACTTCTGAGTTAAAGCAGTAAGAGGTTATGCGATCTTTGAGAATCCTTTAATGAATCTGTGGTAGTAACCCTCTAGACCAAGGAATTGGTGGATTTCTGTTGGAGTTTTAGGCGCAGGCCAATTTTTTATGGAGTCGCTCTTGGCTAGATCAACATGAATCCCAGCTTCATTGATCACGTGATCGAGGAAATGGACTTCACGAAGCCAAAAGTCGCATTTTGATAATTTAGCATAGAGCTGTTCATTTCGCAAGAGTTCTAAAATAAGATGCAAGTGTTGCTAGTGTTCCTCCTGGCTTTTAGAGTAGATTAGGATGTCGTCAATAAAAACCACGAATGCATTTGTTAACCCAAATGGCATAACAAAGAACTCGTAATGGTGGTAAAGTGTCCTGAAAGCGGTTTTGGAAATGTCTTCTTCTCGGACTAATGATAGCCCGATCTCAGATTAATCTTGGAATAGAAACTTGACCCTTGCAGTTGGTCGAATAGATCATCAATGCGCGGAAGTGTATAACGGTTCTTGACAGTCACTTTTTTGAGTTCACGGTAGTCTATGCACATACAAAAAGTACCGTCCTTCTTCTTGACAAAAAGTACAGGGGCTCCCCACGGTGACGAGTTGGGCCGTATAAAACCTTTATCCAGGAGCTCGTGCAATTGTGTTGATAATTCTTCTAGTTCAGTCTGCCAGACTGTAGGGTGCTCGAGCTATAGGTTCCGCTCAAGGGGTTAGCTCGATTTTGAATTCGACTTTACGATGAGGTGGGATACCAGGTAATTCTTTGGGAAAAATTCAGGAAAGTCACGATTCTGTTCGGCTTGTACATCAGTGATAATAGCTAGTAAAGCGGTATGGCCCTTTCGCAGACACTTCTGAGCCTTCATGAATGAAATAATACTCATCACAGTGCCACCCATCTCGCCTCAAATATCCAGGGTTTCACCATTAGGAAAACGGATGTGGATGGCCTTTTTATGGCAAAGTATCTTCGCGCGATTTAGTGATAGCCAGTCCATTCCGACTACGACATCAAAACTTCCTAGAGTGAAAGGGATGAGGTCAATAACAAATTTGTGGCCAGATAACTCCAAACTACAGTTCGTGATGAATACGTGTTGCTTCAAGAGATTTGCCGTTAGCTAGCTCAATTATGTGCTGGTCAAGAGAAGTCAGGGCAGGCCTAAGCAATGACTAAAGTTCATGGAAACATAACTGCGGTCCATGCCAGAATCAAAAAGTACCAAAACAAAGGAGTCGGTCAGAAGGAATATACCCGTCACCACGTTAGGGTCGTCTCTAGCTTCACTTTAGCCAATCACAAAGGCTCAACCTTTTGCACCATTCTCACCATTGTGCTTGTTGTTCTTGTTGTTTCCCGTGACGGTGTTGTTATTGTTGCGGTTTTGGTTCAATTGGGGGAATTTCCTCCTGAGATGCCCTTCCGCTCCACACTAAAAACATCCTTGGTTGTTACCCTGCTGCTGCTGATGTGGCCTCTGATTCGGTTGGGACTGCTGTTGTTGTTGCTGATTTTGTCTTACTGGGTACGAGCTTCTACAATCCTTTGTCGCATGCCCTTGCTTATTACACCGCTGAAAACGGTTCCTTTCACATGGTCCGTTGTGGTGCAGGTTGCATTTGTTGCACTTCGGTCGGTTTCCTTGATAACCACCCTGATTTTGATTTGCTGGAGTTTGCTGATTGGGGCTCTTGTTGTCTTCGAACTTTCTCTGTTGTGACTGAGGCTGAGAGGAGCTAGAACCCTTACTCTAGCTGCTATCCCACTTACGTTTGTTGCCGCTTGTAGTATCATTAGTAGCTCTATTTCGCTTGGGTAGCTTGCCCTGTTCCACTGCTTGATCGGTGAGACGGTGTGCCAAACGTATTACTCGCTAGATTGTAGGGAGGTTAGCTGAAGTTACCAAACTCTCAATTTCAGGAACTAAACCCTTGAGATAGAGCTCAATTCTCTTATAAGCTGGCTCGGACATATTCGGACAAAGAGCAGCTAAATCATTAGACCTTTTAGTGTACCCTTCAATTTCATATCCAACCATCTTCAAATTGTAATATCTCCACCTCGAGTTTCTGAATGTCGTCCTTGTGGCAATATTCCTCCTTTATCAGATCCTTGAAGTCGTTCCACAGGGTTGCATTGGCAGCCGCCAATCCAAGGGTCTGCACCTGCACGTTCCACCAGGAAAGTGCATTTCCTTCAAGTGTGCCAGTAGCGTACCTATTGTTGATAGGGCATTCACACATCTCGAAAAAAGACTCGACCTTCTCGATCCAATGCAAAAGTTCCACTGCTCCTTTAGTGCCGTTGAAGGAGTGGGGTTTACATTCCATGAATGCCTTAAAGGTAAGCTCGAGGTTGAGCAGCTTGACCGACAACAAAGACAAAACAGATCAGAACAGGTGAGTTAAGATAACAAGAAGATAGGATTTAAACATCCTAGAGTAGTACGAAACGGTTATTTTACCTCCCGAGTGTGCTGCCAGTGTTTTAGTAACCCGTGCATTGATTAAAGCCTGAATCTGAGCCTGTGTCATGTTGACTCCACCACGTCCACCGCCACGTCCGCTCATTGTCTTTACATTCACATACATAAAATGAGAATGATATAACACATACAATTCATCATAAAGACTTAAGGAAAGCAAAAGAATATTTAACCACTACGCATAATATCTAAATAAACATTTTCATCAGAATCATTTGTAAGTTCCACAAATAAGTTCCAAATCAAATATTAATTCAACATCAATTGTTGAACGAGGATGACCCTCCTCATCTAAGTTATACAGAAAGAATAGAAGAGCAAAACGATGGATGGTGATGTCAACCGCCATCACTGGCAAAGAAAATAATTGGTCCTTCGTTGTCACTTCTTTCTAGTGTTACTTCTCGATATTTCTAGGATCCTTTCTAGTAGTTGGATCTCGTCCACTACCTCTCCGAGTGTTTGCCCTTGAAGCTTCTTGCTAGGCGCTGGCTCTGACTCTTCATGTTCGGGCTCTAGTAGGGACGTTGTTCACGTGTTTTTCTCCGCGGGCCAAGGAAAGATTTAGGTTTAGGAGGAGATGTGTTAAGGTTAATTGGTCTATTATCATTATAGTCTTATGAACGTAACATATATGTAATGCATCAAGTAAGTAACAAGAAGGCACATACGTGAATTATACTATAAAGATGTTGGGACTTGCACTTTGGAGTGTAGTGTCGTTGCGGCTTGCTCTGTACAAAAACAGTTTTAGTTTGGTTTTCTCAAAAAGCTTTTAAAACGAGTTCACTATAACCAACAGCTCTGATACCGCGAGAGGTGCGACCGACCAGGATCAAGCCACTAATCATGTTGAACCACTATTATAGTTATCAAAAGCATCACCATCAACACGATTAGTGATCTAAAGTTTAAATGTCCAAAAACATAGTTTAACCAACGGCGGAAGCAAACAGTTAAAAATCCAAACAATGTTTAAAAACCATAATAGTTTAAATAAAACCAATTCAAATAATTAACGCAGCCACTACATTCCTCTAATGCAAGCTCCCGTGTTGTACCTAACGACCTGCAACGCATGTACAAGTGTATCAACAAAGGTTGGCGAGTTCACAGGTTTTCAGTATTATTTTCAAAAAATTTAGGTTGTTAAACTTAATTTATAAAACATGTCACGGGGAGCTACCCCATCTTTAAGCTACTAAACTGTGTGATATCGGAACTTTGACTGTTTAAGTTGTTTGTGACCCAGGTCAATGTCTATCATCATTGACCAGTTGCCAAGGCATAAAAGTTAACGCACGTCCTCCCAGGTACGGTGTGAGGTTTGTTGAACCTAATAGCTCTATTAACTAATATTCCATTCGCCAGGCCCCGATTATTAATCGGTATAATGTGTGGGGACTTTTAGATAGAGTTCGTTTAGTCTGCTAAAAGCATGAAATATAAATAGTATTTAACAGTATTCCATCCCCAGGAATACCAGGCAATCCCCTAACTAGGGAAAGTGAATTTAATAGTATCCCATACCAGGAATACTAAGGCAATCCCCTACCCGAGAAAGTGAGATTCCCAACCACCGGGAATACATTAGTAAAGGTGTGAACTCACCTTTGTTTTGCGTGGTAAGAAATAAAGTGCAAATTGTAGCGAAGACGATCAACCGCGTCCTAAGATGGTTATCATGTAGTTCATTGGTGTGGGTTCATGCAACACGTATGTTCCTATACACAATCTAATATTTTGCACGTAACACGTTTATAGATGGACATTTTAGTCAAATGTAAACATACATAACACCATAGCATAAACCATACTTAGTACCAATCATATAGTCGTTCAAACACAATAGAACATTTTATGATATCTCAAGCAAGAAGCAAGCACGTCAAATCAATTTGTCAAAATTCAGCATTTACAATTAATTATGCGCAGTTTTCGGGAAATTTTCTAATATAGTTTCGGAACTGCAAAATTCCCAGAAAATTATAGAACGTGCCAAACAGTCCTTTTCATTTTATGTAAAATTTTCAGAACCTGATTCTTTATAGATTTTCTATGAAAAATCAAACACCGAACATTGGTCAGATTTGTCGAAATCTGACCTATCCTGCCCATTAATTATTTTCTTATATATTCCTCGTTTATCGGATTGACTTGAAACCAGCGGAAAAAATTATTAAAACATTAAAGATTACCTAGAGTATAAATTTAATAGAAAAACTCCAAATACGCAGCAAGTTATGACCCAAAACATATGACCCATTTACTGCAGATTTTCGCTGCTTCATCATTTGTTCGTAAATAATTCGTTAAAAATAACAAATGGTGTCGACACAATGTGATCCAGTTGGGTTTGAAAGGTTTTTTCTGGAAGTTCATCATAGACTTTAGTCGGCTGTAACTTTCAGGACAAATTCTGTTTCATCACTCAGCTTCTTAAAACGATTCCTATGGCCTAAATCCCATACTTAGCAACCAATAATGAAATCTATACGTCATCTATAGCAGGTTTTCATCATAACTCAGATTATCTAACACCTAATTCATCAAGAGCCAACAAGAGTCAACATAATCATACAAGATTTCAAACCCCAGTAACCAAACAACCCATCAACACCCATAACCCAATCAAGCATGAATCCTAGCACCCTAGATTACAAGTAATAGTCAAAGAACATCAAGAATTATCAATAATTCCATAAAAAATCTATGAAATTACCGAATCAAAGAGATGTTGTTGTGGATCTCTAGAAGCTTGAACCGAATGGATCTGGGGCCTGCGGGGTCTTGCTTTGTCGACTAGAGTGGAGGAGAGGAGCAGAGAATCGCACATTAGGGTTGTTGGCTCTAGGAACTGCATGCATATACATATAAAGGGGAAGGTTTTGAGGGGGTTTTGGTTTAATTGACTTGCGCCACACCTGAAGTGGGTTGAAGTTGGCCGCAAGTGAAAGAGGTTCACAAGTAGGGCATGGGGTGGCGGTTTAAGATTTTTGGGCCCAGAGTGAGGGTTTCGGGTTGGGTAAAACAGGTTTTTAGATCGGGCAAAGCGAACAAATTTTGGTTTCGATTCGTTCGGTTTTTATAGATATTGTAGTATATATACATGGCATGTTCGGCTAATAAAATAAATTAAATATGATGAATCATGATAAATTATGCGACTTGGAAACGCAACGTGTAACAAACATAAAGTATAAACGTGAACGACGATGCTAACTCGTAAACACGGGTTGTCATATATTGAATGCTTATTCAACAACAAGATATGTTATGAAACGAAAGAGAAAGTGTAGGCAATGTAGTATCAGGGTGTTATCAATCTTTGCTACACACATGGTATTAATTCGAGAAGGATGTTGAAATCAAAGTGGAGAGAGTTAGAAGGTGAGGAGTTCAGGAAAGGAAATGAGAAAAGAAGAACGAATCGCAGAGACGCTAAAGAAAGCTTCTATTCGAAGATTTCAATTTTTGAAGTGGGCTCCGCCAACAGATCAAACACCTATTCCTAGTGAAGAGCGACAGAAGTCAAGAAAGAATTTCTTTGGAAGATAAAATTTAAAGTTATAAGGTTTTGAAGACTGAAGACCAATCGAGACTTCGGCAACATCCAAGGGGGAGTTTGTTGATACATATCTCTGCTGCCTGCGTCTACGAGTCGTGTCCATGTCTGTAATAGGTTGAAATGTTATATTTTGAATATGTATTGTTTACCTTAGTACGAAGATGAATTTGTCAAGTTCGTATGAAGTTAGCCTGTTAACTTCGTACGAAGGTAGAACACTTATGGTCGTACGAAGGTGGGGACTCAAGTTTGCATGAAGGTAGATGTCTATAAATAGGTTAGTGTGTTCATTGAGTCTGTAACTGTTTTGTGAATGATACGGTGAAGCCCTGTCGGGTTGTTTCCAGATCTTTAACTGTTACAAGTTGAGTGAAACGATAAATTGAAAAGTAATCTTGTTTCTACTTGTCACTAATCTAAAATTAATTCTGCGCATATCCGGTTAGGTTAAACAGTTTAGACCCGAGCTTAATGGATTGAAGCAGATCCTAACACCTATTTCGTCTTTTCCTATTGGTTTAGGGAGGATGTGATCCAGCACGTAAGATGCAGTTGAGTAATTGATAAATTTTTTATTAACCCTTTCCTACTCGATTCTTATGGCGTCTAATTCTTGTTTTAGATTAGCGATCGTGTCAACATGAATATTAATAGCCATTTGTTTATACATGACCACCGCTTTTAACATAGAAAGTGTAGCACTATCTTCTCTACTCATATCTCGGTATTGGTTAATACTCTTGCTCAGTTAATTATATGCATCTTTTGTATCTCTTAGATCACTTGATAGGCTATCAACATGTTTTTTAAATTATTTATATTTTTTCATCTTTTTCAAAAGACTCATCGCATGGCTCCAAGCACTTCATGCATTGTTTTTCGATTTCTTTCTTGAAACTAGCTCTTGTAATTGTGCCATCATAGCTCTTGTACTTCATGCACTTCATGCATTCACTCCCTCCCGAACTATCTCAGAAACTAGGTCTTGTAATTGTGCCATCATAGCTTTTTTCGGCAATCACTTTGATGTTTTCAGCATTCATATCTTTGGAGACATTGATAACTTCTTCTACATGCTTTATTTCTTCATCAATCTGTGTGAATTGATGTTTGCTGATCCTCCAAAGAAATCTCGAAAAGATTTATATCGGTTGAATTCGGATCCTTTAGATTCCCTAACCAGCGAAATTCAGAATAGGTGTTTTTGGGATACTATAGCATCTAGACTCGATTGGATTCGGTTAGCATACATACTTAGTTGGTTTCGGATTGTGTACCATCTCTAATCAGAATGATTCAGAATTGGTGGTATCTGTATCCTATACCATTCAGACTCGGTTTTATTAGTATCATTCAGCTTCCCTAACATGCGAGATTCAGAATGATTGTTTTACAAATCGTATAGCATCCAGTGTCAGATACATTCAGATAGCATCCATACTCGGTTGATTTCGGATCTCGTAACATCACTAATCCAAAAGACTAAAAATGGGAAGTATCCGGATTCTGTTTCATCCAGACTCGTTTGAAGTCGGATCCGTTAGATGCCCTAACCAGCGAAATTCATAATAGGTGTTTTTGGGATCCTGTAGCATCCAGACTCGATTTGATTCGATTGGTATATACACTCAGTTTGTTTCAGATCGTGTACCATCACTAAACAGAATGATTCAGAATGCGTGGTATCCAAATCCTATACCATCCAGACTCGGTTTAATTTGGATCATTCAGCTTCCCTAGCATGCGAGATTCAAAATGGTTGTTTTACGAATCGTATAGCATCCAGAATCGGCTACATTCAGATAGCATCCATACTCAGTTGAATTCGGATCATGTAACATCACTAATCAGAAGAACTCACAATGGGCGGTATCCGGACTCTGTTTCCTCTAGACTCGGTTAAATTCGGATCCTTTAGATTCCCTAACTAGCAAAATTCAGAATAGGTGTTTTTAGGATCCTATAGCATCCAGACTCGATTTGATTCGATTAGTATACATACTCAGTTGGTTTCGGATCGTATACCATAACTACTCAGAATGATTCAGAATGGGGGGTATCTGTATCCTATGCCATTAAGACTTGGTTTTATTTGTATCATTCAGCTTCCCTAGCATGCGATAGAATGATTGTTTTACGAATCGTATAGCATCCAGCGTCGAATACATTCAGATAGCATCTACACTCAGTTGATTTCGGATTCAGATAGTATTCATACTTGGTTGAATTCGGATCCTTAAACATCGCTAATCAGAAGGACTAAAAATGGGCGGTATCCGGATTTTGTTTCATCTAGACTCGTTTTCAGATCCTTTAGATTCCCTAACCAGCGGAATTCAGAATAGGTGTTTTTGGAATCCTATAGCATCCAGAATCGATTTGATTCGGTTAGCATCCATACTCAGTTGGTTTCGGATCGTGTACCATCACTAACAAGAATGATTCAGATGGGTGGTATCCGTACCTATTCCATCTAGACTCGGTTTTATTTGGATAGATCAGCTTCCCTAGCATGCGAGATTCAGAATGGTTGTTTTACGAATTGTATAGCATCCAAAGTTGGCTACATTCAGATGGCATCCATACTCGGCTGAAGTCGGTTCCAGTAAAATCACTAATAAGAAGGACTCACAATGGGCGGTATCCAGATTCTGTTTCATCCAAACTTGGTTAAATTCGGATCCTTAGATTCCCTAACCAGTGAAATTCAGAAAGGTGTTTTTGGGATCCTATAGCAACCATACTTGATTTGATTCGGTAGCATCCATACTCAATTGGTTTCAAATGGTGTACCATCACTAACCAGGATGATTCAGAACTGCTGGTATCGCATCCTATACTATCCAGACTCAGTTTAATTTGTATCATTCAGCTTCCGTAGCATGCAAGATTCTGAATGGTTATTCTACGAATTGTATAGCATCCAGAGTCGGCTATAGTTAGATGGCATCCATACTCGTTTGAATTCGGATCCTGTAAAATCACTACTCAGAAGGACTCACAATGGGCGGTATACGAATTCTGACTCATCCAAACTCGGTTGAATTGAAATCCTTTAGATTCCCTAACCAGCGAAATTCAGTATAGGAGTTTTGGGTCCTATAGTATGTAGAATCGATTTGATTCGGTTAGGATCCATATACAGTTAGTTTTGGCTCGTGTACTATCACTAACCAGAATGATTCCGACCAAGTGGTATCCGTATCCTGTACCAACCAGACTCGGTTTAATTTTTATAATTCAGCTTCCCTAGTATGCGAGATTCAGAATGGTTGTTTTACGAATCGTAAAGCATTCAGAATAGCCATTCAGATTGCATCCATACTTAGATTGCATCCATACTCACAATGGGCGGTAGCCGGATTTTGTTTCATCTAAACTCGGTTGATTCGGATCCTTTAGATTCACTAACTAGGGGAATTCAGAATTGGTGTTTTTGGGATCCTATAGCACCCATAATCATCTTGATTCGGTTAGCAACCATACTCAGTTAGTTTCGGTTCATGTACCATCACTAACAAGAATGATTCAGAACGGGTGGTATCTGTATCCTGTTCCATCCGAACTCTGTTTAATTTGGATCATTAAACTTCCATAGCATGCAAGATTCAGAATAGTTGTTTTATGAATCGTATAGCATACAAAGTCAGCTACATTCAGATAACATCCATACTCGGTTGTATTTGGATCCTGTAACATGACTAATTAGAAGGACTCACAATGGGCGGTAGCCGGATTCTGTTTCATCCAGACTCGGTTGAATTCGGATCCTTTTTATTCCCTAACCAGCGGAATTCAGAATAGGTGTTTTTGGGATCCGATAGCATCCAGACTGGATTTGATTAAGTTAGCATTTTTGGATCGTGTAACATCACTAACTAGAATGATTCAGAACGCGTGGAATCCGTATCCTATACCATCCAGACTCGGTTTAATTTGGATCATTCAGCTTCCCTAGTATACGAGATTCAGAATTGCTGTTTTACGAACCGTATAGTCGGCTCATTCAGATAACATCAATACTCAGTTGAATTCGGATCCTTTAACATCACTAATCAGAAGGACTCATAATGGACGGTATCCGGATTTTGTTCCATCTAGACTCGGTTGAATTCAGATCCTTTAGATTCCCTAACTAGCAAAATTAAGAACATGTGTTTTTGGATCCTATAGCATCCAACTCGATTTGATTCGGTTAGTATCCATACTCAGTTGGTTTCGGAATGTGTACAATCTCTAACAAGAAGATTCAGAACGGGTGGTATCCATATATTATACCACCCAGACTCGGTTTAATCTGGATGATTTAGCTTCCCTAGCATGAAAGATTCAGAATGGTTGTTTTACGAATCGTATAGCATCCAGAGCTAAATTCATATTGCATCCATTCTCAGCTGAATTCGGATCTTGTAACATCACTAATCAGAAGGACTCGCAATGGGCGATATCGGGATTCTTTGTCATCCAGGCTCGGTTGATTCGGATACTTTAGATTCCCTAACCAGCGAAATTCAGATAGGAGTTTTTGGGATCCTATAGTATCTAGAATCGATTTGATTCGGTTAGGATCCATACATAGTTAGTTTGGGCTTGTGTATGATCCCTAACCAGAATGATTTAGAACAGGTGGTATTCATATCCTATACCATCTAGACTCGATTTAATTTGGATGATTCAGCTTCCCTAGCATGCGAGATTCAGAATGGTTGTTTTACGAATCATATAGCATCCAGAGTCGGCTACATTCAGATGGCATCCATACTCGGTTGAATTCAGCTATTCTAACATTACTAACCAGAAGGACCCACAACGCGGGTATCCAGATCTGTTTCATCTACCCTCTATTGAATTCGGATCCTTTAGATTCCCTAACTAGAGAAATTCAGAATTGGTGTTTTTGGGATCCTATAGCATTCAAACTCGATTGGATTCGGTTAGCATACATACTTAGTTGATTTCGGATCATGTACCATCTATAATCAGAATGATTCAGAATGGGTGGTATCTGTATTCTATACCATCTAGACTCGGTTTAATTTAGATCATTCAGCTTCCCTTGCATGCGAGATTCAAAATGGTTGTTTTACGAATCGTATAGCATCCAAAGTCGGCTACATTCAAATAACATCCATACTTAGTTGAATATGCATCCTGTAACATCACTAATCAGAAGGACTCACAATGGGCAGTATCCGGATTCTGTTTCATCCAGAATCTGTTGAACTTGTATCCTTTGGATTCCTTTACCAACGAAATTCAGAATAGGTGTTTTTGGGATCCGATAGCATCCAGACTCAATTTGATTCGGTTAGCATCCATACTCAGTTGGTTTCGGATCGTGTACCATCACTAATAAGAATGATTCAGAACGAGTGGTATCCGTATCATATACCATCCAGACTCTGTTTAATTTGGATCTGAAGAAACACCGGTTGAACCTAGGGATATCCGGGGATATATTAGTTACAACCGAGGGATTTCTGCATAAAAGGGTTGTCTCTTCGCTCGTTCTTCAGGGTGATATCACTCAGACTAATCTGCAAAACTAGCAGCACCGTTAGTCTCGTCATGGGGAAAAGGGTGGTTTTCTCGTGACCACACTCCGGCGTGAGAATAAGTATTTGGTGATTGCAAGTAATAAGCAAGTGAGCTCAAAGTGGCATGCAAGAGGTTAGTTCTCATATTTCTGGATGGTTTACCTAGTGATCCGATACTTATTTTATAGCCGAAAGTATGTGGGCTCGGGAGATGGGCTGATGGGCCTTGGGCCCGGCCCAGACGACAAAAGACATTCGTTCTGTATGACATTTGAGCCTTTTCAATTATTGCACAATTACAAACAATTTCGTATTCGTTGAAACCCTATGTTTTATTTCCAAATATTTTTTATTCAATAAAATCTTGTATTTTATTGATGAGAATGCAAAAATGTCAATCGTTGCACAATTTCAATCATTTTCGTGTTCGTTAAAGCATTTTACGCATTTTTGCGAAACGCATAATCGTACAACTGAACGAACCGACATCCACGACATTTTCGGGCATAATCCAAATTACACATGTCTTAACACCTTTACATAACCTAAATATTAGGTTAAAGGAGTTAAAAATGGCAAACAAGTGAAAATACAAGTCCAAGGCCAAAATGTCAAAAAATAATAAATATTTTTGCTTCTTCACCAAGTTTTCCACCTATCTCAAATTTTTGACACCTAGCACTCACTTTGCCACGCTTAATATGGTGTTGACACATGTTAGGACACTAATCCACACTTGTGGACACTTGTCATCACCTCCTTAATCCTAAAATACTATAAATACCCCATGATTCTTTCATTTTTTTCACACCACTTCAAAACACTTCAAAGCAAAGTGTGAAGTCCTTAATTCTATCCTTCTTGGAGCTTGTTTCCAGCCTTTGGAAGCCTCCTATCTTGAGTTCCGAAAGTGCTCTTCAACACGAGTAAGTACTCTTCCTTGTTCTGTCATTTTTTAGCTATTTTGAGCTAAAAGTCGAACAGTTTGGCAACCTGATTGACTTTTGGTTCTGACCATATTTCGTCAAGTCAAAGTTCGTATGAACTTTGAAACATGATCGTAATCACGAAGGTTATAATCCCTAACGATTTCACCTTCTGATTACACGAGTCAAAGTTTCGTCAAAAATGCGCATGATGTGCATTTTACGATGAAACTATTTTCAGGTATCAAAACACCAAGTTTTTATACTAAATCAGTTATATAAACTTAGTTAGACATATTTTGACATGTCTAACTCGTCACTTCTAGTTTAGTGATTATTTCGGGTCGTAAGTCAAGCGGTCTTGACCACGCTTTGACTTTCGAACCGACCCGTTTGGTTGATCTTAGGATCCGACCAAACACATATTTGTAGCCATAGTTGTATTAACCTACTGAGGTTATACCTTATGGTCATGTTGTTTGGTTAGTGTTATGATAAGTTATTTCTATGTTATTAAAAAAATGATGGCCAAAATGCCCTTTTGCGCATAAATACATTTTAAACACATGTACCCAAATTTTTATGATATAAACTGATGTTACAACATTTTGAAACATGTTTGGGGCATTTAAGACTTATTATAGGACGATCACGCGTTTACGCTAATAACCCGATAAAGTAGCATAAACTAGCTTAACGAGCCATAATGGGTCAAAAGCACTTAGGGTCCTTTCCAAATCAGAATGTTAAGTTTGGTAAACCTTATCACATGAGTTCCAACACTTGTTTAGTTTATAAGACTTCATTCTATCCGATCACCCATTTGTAGTCCCGACACGCTAACATACTCAATGTGAGTACATAGCCCCCCTCTTTTACGTTTTCAAATGTTTTGGGGTGATTCATATGCGCCTATAATTATTTTCAAAATTTCAAAACAATATACATGGTTTATGTATACAAAAATGAAATTTAAAAGTGAGTACAGGGTTCCCCTCTTTTACGTTTTGCAAATGTTATGGGGTGACTCATATGTGCTAAATCATTTTCAAGTTTTCAAAAACACCTGTCTATGGTTTATACATAAAACAATACGACTTCAATAATGTGAACAACTTGTTGATGCGTTATCCATAACACGAATGACATTCGTTAGCTTTGGTGGAGCACCCAGTAGTATGTTATGGTACCATAGGACTGACAATCCCATTATCGGACTGTTCACTGGATTTGGTGGAAGTTTGGGTAATGACAGAAACTGTTTCTGATTAACAAATCATTTGTTGATTTGTTAGTCTAGTTAAAGAGACTCTTTGGTGGTCTATTAAAGATACCCTTTGGTGGTATAGTCAACACAGGTTTAAATGTGTTCATTAAAGAACGATCAAAAGTTTTCACAATTAAAAACACAGACGATTTGTTTATGACATGGCAATTGGTTTATGACACGGACGAATGGTTTATAACACGGACAAATGGTTTATAACACGGACAAATGGTCTTGAACAATGTCACGCAATGATTTTCACTTAAAGATATAAACCATACAAAGTTTTCTTTTGTGTCAATCTATTACAAGGTTTTTTTACAAAGAAACACTTTGTCAAGATTCAGGGCTACAAGGTTTTCACAACTCTAACCAACTTGTTTTAGTTGGTTAATTGTATTGCAATATCAAACACTTTTGATATGAGGTATTCACTTAACAACTCTTGTAGTCGGACGAGGTGTTGCAATATGTATACAAAGCCACGAATTTGACACACTCACAAAACCTATGTACTCGCCAGCATTTTTATGCTGACTCACTTTGCACATATGTTTCAGAAGTCAATGCTTGATAATATGATGCATGTTTCACGTAGGAATGGACGTGGACCTTAGTGACTTAACACGAAAAACAGTTTATTTATGTGTTGTTCTTGTTTATCCCAAGACAATGTAAACATTTAACATAATAAAACAAAATTTTAAATTCCATGAGTTGTGAAACAATAGTTCTGTGACATGACTCCCCGACGTTTCCGCCGCGGTTCATTGTTTTACGCGGTCCGGGTGTTACATAACCGCTTAGGGTTTCTTTCATTCCTTCAAATTGTCTCTTCAAATTCTCTATGTTCTTGAGTTTTCTGTTCTTCAAAACCTTTCATCTTCAAAACTTTTCTTTTTCTTTTCACTGGTTTTAATGGCGGGCGTCCAGGGTCCGAAGACTGCTTCTTCCATAGAGGCTTCGACATCTTTGTCGGCATGCAAGTTAAGCCGGACCACTTTTGACCGCATGGTTTCCGGCTACCGGTTTGCCTAGAGCTGGGATGCCCGGTTTCCGGCGGATGGTGAGACAGCCGCCCATGCTTTGCTCCGGCCGGCTACATCACCCTTTTTCAAGATTTTTTCTCTGACAGTAACTTCCGGTTACCGGTTACAAAAATTTTTCTTGAAATTTTACATTTTTACGGCTTCCACCTCTCCTAGTTGAATCCGAGGGGGATGGTGAGGATTAAACACTTTGAGTTTTTGTGCCGGTCGACGGGATCTGTCCCAACCGTCGACCATTTTCGTATTTTTTACCAGCTCCATTGTTCAATGGGGTTTTATTCTTTTCAGCACCGTGTGTAGGCATGGAAAATTTTGCTCTCTCTTCCCAAGTCCTTCCACGATTGGAAGGCAAAATTTTTTATGTGAAGTCTGCTGTCATTCCCCTAGAGATGCATTTCGAGGGGCGGAGGAGATTTCGGCGGAGACCCTCCCTATACCAGTGGTGGATCCCTGGTATACAGATTTGAATGAGATTCCGGCAGTCCAACTGCCGGAGAGGATCTTGATGGCGGCCTAGGTGAGCCTGGTCTGGAAGCCCGACCGCGGGAGAAGCCGGTTTACATATCGGGGGATAGGAGTAAGTAGTCTCACTTTGCTGTTGTATTTCCTGATTTCACCTTTTGCAGGGGCGACACTGTTCTTGGCCGCTTTCCAGAGGAAAGCAGGGGGGATTGAGAAGGTCGCCCTAGGCCTAGATGAGCCCACCTGGTATGCGCAGGTCCTGGAGAATTATGCACTTCCCAGGAGTGTTGATCTACTTGCCCCCGCGCCTCCAACTAGTAAGTCTTCATGTTGTTGAGTGTTGGTATCTTTGCAGGTTACTCATTTGTTGTTACGCCATGGTGCAGGCGCTTTGAAAAAGTTGGGTATTGGCCCAGATCATTAAAAGAAACGACACACGGGTCGGGCGCGGCGGTTGAGAAGGAGGTGACTCAACCCGAGGTGGGCCTTCCAAAGGTAAGCGCATTGTGTCTTACCATTAGAAAGCTTATGTAGTAGTATCTGACTCGTGGCAGGGTCTTGATCCTGTAGGTGTAAAGAAGCCCGCGCCAAAGCCGGTGGTTATCCCGACCGCCAAGCCTGCTAACCCGGTGGAGGTCGAGTCCAACCCGGAGGTGCCCCCTAAGTGGAAGAGGCGTCCGAAGGAGGACTTCTCCGCGCAGCCCACCCAAAAAGGTTGCGCGGAAAGCAATAGGGAAGAGGTGGAGTCTGGAGACCCACGCCGCCAAGATTTCCCTAGGTAACTTTATAACTTGCATTAATCGCACCACATTTTTTTTGTAAAAGTTTAGCTAACTGTTTGTAATCCCGTAGGTGGGGATGAGTCTATTTTTGTGGAATCCATCACAACGGACACGCCCCAGGATACTCCAATACCCCCGCCTATGGGTGAAGGCGCGCAAGTGTCCAGTGCATAGGGTGGGGTGTCCGCTGTTGGGGCGGCGAAACATGAGGCAGTGGTGGAAGACCCTGAGGTGATGGTGGAAGAACCTCAGGTGGTGGTGGAAAGGTCTCAGATGGAGACTAACGCGGGTTTCGTGGTGGTGGAAGAACCCGTGGTGGTGGTGGAAGAACCTGTGCCGGTTGGTGGTGCGGGTGTTGTTGAGGAGACGGAGCCGGTGGTAACGGCTGCCGTCAAGGGTGCGCAAAGTGATGCTCCATAGGGGGTGCATGTAGAGGAGCCGGCACCCAGGGGTGAAGCTGGGGGATCTGGTAGAAGCCCTTTCGCCGAAGGATCTCCAATCCGCCCGGACAAGACCCCGGGTGCTTATTATTACAGGTCTTACTCCGCGGCTCATGCTGAAGAGATCCACACGCCTATTTGGAAATTGAAGAAAGGAGATGTTTTCTCATTGGCCAGCATGCCGTGAGTGGTTTAAGGGAGCCTTGCCTCCAACGGAGGTGCGTGCACTTGCTGAACATGAACAAGAAACCACGTATCGCACGTACCTCCAGCCAGCTGCAAGCTTCGCTTCGATTACATAAAAGATTGTTCGTGAATAGCGGGGCCTGCTGAAAGAAAAGAAAGATTTTGAATCTACCCAAGCGGACCTGAACAAAGAGCAAGCCAAGTGGCTGCGCGAGAAGCTGAGGTAGAGGCAAAGGAAACTGCCTACGCCGACCGCCAACGAGTTGAAGAATGGGCCGCGCTAGGGTGGAAGAGGAGGGCCGAAGCCTTCGATGCCACACTTGCGAAGGAACGCAAGTTATGGAAAGAGGCATGTGAAACGGATAATGAGAAAAAAATCGTTAAGGGATGATTTGGCCCGGTTGCACGAAGAGGTAGGGCACGAGAAGAAGGAAAAGGAGGCAGCAGTGGCTCGGCCGCGAAGAACTGGGTGGACCGCGACGCAGTGAATAGAGAGAGGTAAAAACTTGCCTCACTATTTTTTCGTCATTTGTATAAGCTACCGAGTTGTCATACTAACCTTGCGTATACGACCAGGTCGCTGCTCACGCCGCTTTGGAAAGTGCGAAGAAGGATTTTCATGGCGCACACAGGGATCTCCAGGGTGCGCGGAAAGATCTCCAGGTGGCCCTGGTGGAAAATGCTGAAATTCAGCGCAAGCACCTGGAGGATAAGAAGCGGCTGCGTTGGCGGAGGCCAAGGTGGACGCGGGAGAGAAGAAATTAGAGAATTCTGAAGACGCCCGCGCTATCTTCGAGTCATTGGTGGAGTCGCTGACCAACAGCATGCTGTGGATGCAACAGCATGGAGTTGTCAATTTAAGTACTTGATTTGTGTTTTGGTCATGTTGTGTAGACTCTAAACTTTTCTTTAAATTGCAGATCGCAAACTTCATTCTAAACTCTGCGGAGTTAGACAGAGTAGTGGCTAAGTTGGTAGTCACTGCGTCACGATGGGTACGTGCAGGGTTATGCAGAGTGTGCGCAACATGTCATGCAATGGAATACAGGAATATAACCGTCACAACATCCTGGCTATGGAATTGGTGAGCGAGGTGCTCACCCATGACGACTTCGTGGATCGCTTAAAAGACCTATTTCGCAAGAACCCAAGGCCGCTTCGGATGAAGACTAGTTTAGGATCCTTAATGTAATATCTTTGTAGGATCTCTAAATGTACCGTGCACTATGCGAATTTGTAAATAATTTGTGAAAATTTTATCTTTAATGAAATGTTTCTTTCTTCTTACAATATTTGTGTGAAAAAAAGACCAACTTTGTGTAGGTATAGCGAATAAAACTGGTAATGAACTCGTGTATGAACATTCGCTCCCATGCGCGTGCAATAGGTAGTGAATTTTGGTTCAAGAGTCATTGTGTACCGAGGTGTTTTCGCGTAGACCCAAAGTGGCTTCGCGCATTTGTAACGAAACATTAAGATAAAATAATTCTTGTAACCCTTGTCTTTATTAATGATTAAGGCGTAAGAGCCATGTACAAGGTAGACAATAAGATAATGAACTTGCTAATTTACATGTAGCACCGTCTTAGCTGTTGCGCATTCCATGTCCTAGGAATATTTGTACCGTCTAAGCGTTTAAGGGTGTAAGGGCTCTTTCCTAGAACTTCATGGATAATGTAAGGACCTTCCCACTTAGGTGCGAGTTTTCCAGGACGTTCAGCGTTGGACGCTTCGTTGTCGCGTAGAAGAAAGTCACCAGGTTAGAAGGTACATATGCGGACTCGTGCGCTGTAGTATTTCTCAAGCTTGGAATTGTATTTTGCTTCGTTGATAGCAGCGTTTTCACGCCTTTCTTCTAGTAAGTGAAGACATGCTTGATATGCATTTCCTCATCCATTGCTGTAGTTCTTCAGCTGTGAAATAATTCAACTTCCCTAGAATGCAAGATTCAGAATGGTTGTTTTACGAATTGTATAGCATCCAGAGTTGGCTACATTCATATAGCATCTATACTTGGTTGATTTTGGATCATTAAATATCACTAATCAGAAGGACTCACAATGGGCGGTATCCGTATTCCGTTTCATCCAGACTCTGTTGAGTGTGGATCCTTTAGATTCCCTAGCCAGCGGAATTTTGAATAGATGTTTTTGGGATCCTATAGCCTCCAGAATCGATTTGTGTTGACACATTCTACGACATCGACAGATACCTGATTGAAGTTGTAGAATAAAAAAGGGGTTAGGGGATGCTTTCATGAAATATATACATACATGTTTCTCATTTAATTTAATATATGACTTAGAAACATGAATGACAAGGCAAGATTTAGGATTTAGAGGTTTATTTACAATACAAATCTAATCTGATTGTTTGACAAATTGAATTTAATGTGATTAATGCTATCTTGGATATCCGTGCTTACTTGGTAATTGTACAAAGATTACACACCATACTGTCTTTATGCTAGTCACTAGATACCTATAGGATTCATGTATCTGCATGAGCACACATACTAACAACCAAACGGTAATCATTCTAGGACAAGATTTACCAAACCTCGACTCTTAATTGTTCTAGAGTCTAAACCGAGCAAACAAAGGTGAGTTCACAGCCCCTATTTCTTTAAACGTTTAAAAAACACAGGGGGAGAAAATATGTACATGTTACAGTGATATATGGGTTGATTATATTACGGTACAGTAACGTCTTTCTATTTAAAACATGTACACGTTACAGTGATGTATGGGTGGCATACATCACGGTACAGTAACGCCTTTCTATTTAGAGTTATGTTATACGGTTATGGTCACAAGAGAGCATATATCACATGTCAGTCCCCTTAACACTTACGATGCCGTTAGTATTGGATTATAGTGAGGGAATTTTTAGTAGTACTACTGGGCCTGACAAGCCCCACTCGAACTGGTCGCGCAAGTTAGACCAAATGTTGATGGTCACGAGTGTAGAATTTGCCTAACTTTTTAGCCATGGCTGGTGATAGGCCTGGCACAACAGGGGCAGCAACGTCAGCTTCGGATCGAACACTTTGTTGACATGACCTAGGCTAGCTACCTAAACATATAACATGAACTGCTAAACTATTTAACATTAATTTGATTCGGGTTGGGTCAGGGAAACTTATGAGACACTGGTTCTGGGTTGAACCCGTGGGGAAAAGCTTATAATTAAAATTGTGAACTAAAACCTGTGAACTCACTCATCATTAATTGTTGTCACTTTTCTCTTTTGCATGTTTTCTCAGGTTGTTAAGGTATCATTTCCGCATAGGAGCACGACACGAGCATGAAAAAGTATTTCTTTTAAACGCTTTGCATTTTACTTTTTAAGTATTTTAGTTTGGGTGTTTGTTTTGGCGCACACTTTATTTACATTTACATACGCTTCCGCATTTATTAAACTGCATGGTTGGATTTGTTTAAACATATATTTTCGCATATAGAGTCATTCTATATGACTAGTGTCTTGGATCCTGGTTTGTCACGCGCCTCGCGATAAAATCCCGCAAGTGGATTTTGTGGGTGTGACAGGATGACAAAGAATCCTAATACCGCCCATTAGAGTCCTTCTATTTCCTGATGTTACAGGATCCGAATTCAACCGAGTATGGATGCTATCTTAATGTAGCCAACACTTGATACTATACGATTCGTAAAACAACCATTCTGAACTTGCATGCAAGGGAAGCTAAATCATACGAATTAAACCGAGTCTAGATGGTATACGATACGGATACAGCCCGTTCTGAATCATTTTATTAGTGATGGTACACTATCCGAAACCAACTTAGTATGGATGCTAACTGAATCAACTCAAGCCTGGATGCTATAGGATCCCAATAACACATATTCTGAATTCCGCTAGTTAGGGAATAAAAATGATCCGAATTCAACCAAGTCTGAATGAAATAGAATCCGGCTACCGCCCATTGTGAGTCCTTCTATTTAGTTACAGGATCCAAATTCAAACGAGTATGGATGCTATTAGAATATCGCTGACTCTGTAAGCTATACGATACGTAAAACAACCATTCTGAATCTCGCATGCTAGGGAAGCTGAAAGATCCAAATTAAACCGAGTCTGGTTGGAACAGAATACCGATTCCACCCGTTTTGAATTATTCTTGTTAGTGATGGTACACGATCCGAAACTAACTGAATATGGATGCTAACTGAATCAAATCGATTTTGGATGCTATAGGATCCCAAAAACACATATTCTGAATTCGGCAGGTTATGGAATCTAAGCGATCCTAATTCAACCGAGTCTAGATGAAACAAAATCCGGATACCACCCATTGTGAGTCCTTCTGATTAGTGATGTTACAGGATCCGAATTCAACCGAATATGGATGTTATCATAATGTAGCCGACTCTGGATGCTATTCGATTCGTAAAACAACCATTCTGAATCTCACATGCTATGGAAGGTGAATGATCCAAATAAAACCGAGTCGTGATGGTATAGGATATGGATACCACCCGGTCAAAATCATTCTGTTTAGAGATGGTACACGATCCGAAAAACCTGAGTATGGATGCTAACCGAATCAAATCGATTCTGGATACTATGTGATCCCCAAAATAGCTATACTGAATTCCGTTGTTTAGGGAATCTAAAGGCTCCGAATTCAACCGAGTCTGGATGAAACAGAATCCGGCTACCGCCCATTGTGAGTCCCTCTAATTAGTCATGTTACATGATCCAAATTCAACCGAGTATTGACGCTATCTGAATGTAGCTGACTCTAGATGCTATAAGATTCGTAAAACAACCATTCTGAAACTCGCATGCTAGGCAAGCTGAATGATACAAATTAAACCGAGTCTGGATGGTATAAGATACGGATACCACCCGCTCTAAATCCTTCCGGTTAGTGATGGTACATGATCTGAAACCAACCGAGTATGGATGCTAACCGAATCAAATCGACTCTAGATTCTATAGGATTCCAAAAACCCTTATTCTGAATTCCCCTAGTTAGGAAATCTATAAGATCCTAATTCAACTGAGTCTAAATGAAACAGAATCTGGATACCACCCATTAGGAGTCCTTTTGATTAGTGATGTTACAGGATCCAAATTCAACCGAGTATAGATGCTATCAGAATGTAGCCGACTGTGGATGTTATATGATTCGTAAAACAATCATTCTGAATCACGCATTCTAGGGAAGTTGAATGATCCAAATTGAACGGAGTTTGGATGGAACAGGATATGGATACCAGCCGTTCTGAATCATTCTTGTTAGTAATTGTACACGATTCGAAACTAACTGACTATGGATGATAACTGAATCAAATCGATTTTAGTTGCTATAGAATCCAGAAACACCTATGATGAATTCCCCTATTTAGGGAATCCAAAGGATCCGAATTAAACCGAGTATAGATGAAACAATATCCGGCTACCGCCCATTGTGAGTCCTTTTGATTAGTGATGTCACGTGATCCGAATTCAACCGAGTATGGATGCTATCTGAATGTTGGCGACTCTGGATGCTAGTGAAGCTGAATGATCCAAATTAAACCAAGTCTTCGTTGTGACATCCCGGTTTTTCGGATAACTTAAACGCAATACTTGTCGAATAAATTACGTGCTACGTTATTATGTGATATCCGAGTTCGTGCTTTATGTTAGTTATAATGTATAGACGTAATAAATAAACAAATGAATCGAGCCGAACCGCGACACGAGCCGGCCTCTTTTTCTTGCGACTCAAGGAACCAAACCTTAAACCCAAACCATGTCGCGAGCAAACAACCCAAACCGACCCACCCAAGCCCTCGGCCGCGAGATCAAACCCAAACCGCAACCCATTCCCTCTTCTCCTTACTCTTGCGCCTATATATACTAACACATGCATGCTTCCTTCACAACACAAAACCCTAATAGAAAACAGCCGTCGGCAGCCTTACTCTTGTCCCTTTGATCGCGAGCAAGCCTCCCCTTTCAGTCCCTCGACCGCAAGCAGCTTGTTACAACTCCATCATCATCTCTCGGTCGCGACAGCAGATTGTTCATCTCATTCTTTCGGTCGTGATCTTGCTTGAACAGCCGAATCCATTCTCATCCAAGTCTCAACTCGTTATTCACCATTATTAAAGGTTAGGATTTATAATCGTTTGCAAGATCATATTCGGATTATATGTGTTTGAATGTAATGATTATGTTGTTAATCGGCTGATTGATCATTGTTTGCATGTATGATTGTTTTCGGAACTCATAGTTTGCGAGTGTGTTTTGTTTATAAAGACTAGAGATATTGATTAGGGTTTGCATGGATATGATATATGTATTGATCTATGATTGGAAAAATCGGTTCTTGATCGCCTAGGTTCATTATTTTGACGGTTTATGCGAATTAGTGGTAATAAAATGCTGAAACAGGTTGCTGAGTGATAGTTACAGCCGACTTCAACTGGCTGTAACTCGGTCATTAGTTGTCGGAAAAAAGGATTTTCTGAATTCTAAAACGTAGAGATTTGAATAACGAATCTAAGGGCGCTGGATTCATATTTTTCTGAAGTCGTTTGATATTTTTAAGTGGCCAATTAAGTCCAGTAACTAAAGCTGTGAAAATCCTGAAATTTTGTTAGTTGTTTATCGAGTTGTATTTTATAATCAGTAGGGAGTCGAATCATGAAATTTGTACAGCAACTAGGTATGGAAATTTCCGGGCAACTCCAACTGGAATTTTGTTAATTAGACGATCAGTGATTTTTAAATAAATTCTTCCGTGGACTGCAGTCAGAAAGCGACGAATCTGACTGCAGCCTAGTATATTAATATTTATGGATAATTGGTAAAGTATTAGGACTTGAAAAATTTATATAAATTTCTACAGGATAATTGTCACCTACTGTAAAATAATTGGAATTTTTGGAACGTTGGAACTATTTTATAAAAATCCTAGAAAACAGCCGAATTATGAGTATGTAAGCTGAAACTTGATAACTTGTGAATGTGTGCACCAAAGTGTTGTATGGATTGGATTATGTTCATGATAAATTGTTTTGATTACTATGTTCACATGAGGATACTTGCATGCATGTTTGAGTGTTAGGAATTTTGATTGTGTGTATCACTTTGTGAGTAAATTATGTGTAGAATTTTGTATTAGTGTGTTCACACACTGACTTGAAATCAATTTGTTTGTTAGGACGCAATTAGCGGTCCCATCCCTTACAACTTCTTTGCTACCCTAACCGAGCAACCAAAGGTGAGTTCACGGCCCCTAATTTTATCCGGTTTTAAACAACAGGGGGAGAAACATGTATACACTCTTCAACTCAATCTCTTTACGTTATATGAAATTAACGTCACATAACTATTCGGTAACTAAGTTAATGTTAATGTAACGTTATGGTCACTAAGCAGCTATATCACTTAAGTCCTCGTCAATCTCTCGGATCGTTAGTATTGGGTTTTAATAGCGGGGGAATTATAAGTAGTACTACTGGGCCCGACAAGCCCCATCCGAGCTAGTCGCGCTAGCCGACCGGGTATGGTCAACGGGTGAATAATTTGGCCTAACTTCGCCATGGTCAGTGATAGGCCTGGCAACACGGAGGCACAACAGTCAGCTTCGATCGCGAACACTTACGTGACATAACTTTAGGCTAGCTACCTATATATGTTAACATTGCACTTATTTACGAATCAACATTATTATTCCGGGTTAGGAATAATGGAACAAACAACAATATTATTCCGGGTTAGGAATAATGGAACAAACAACAATATTATTCCGGGTTGTGAATAATGGAACCATCAGCAATATTATCCCAGGTTAGGGATAATGGAACCAACAACATTATTATTCCGGGTTGGGAATAATGGAACTAGTCGTTATCCCGGGTTAGGGATAATGGGGGAAACAAACTCATAACCGAACAAACGAATTTATGAAAACCTGTGAACTCACTCATCTTTAATGTTGACACTTGTTTCTTTACATGTTTCTCAGGACGCTAGGAGCTCTAGGTGCACTCACATGCATTGAACAAGACATCTTTTATCGAGTCTCATTTACAAACATTGTTGTGGGTTTTTCATTTGTTTTGGCGTTTGTGTTGGCGCCCGTTTCTCTACTTATTTTATGCTTCCGCTCAACCACTTAAACTAATGCTTCCGCTAAACTTTGGTAACTAACTAGGACAATCTAAAATCTACGATGGTTGGTTAATCAAATGATTTTTGGAAAACGTATTATCAAATCATATAGAGTCGTTCGACGTACTAGTGTTTCAGATTCTGGTTTGTTCACACTCCTCGCGGTAAAACTCCGCAAGTGGAAATTGAGGGTGTGACATTCGTGGTAAAGGATACGGATACCACAAGGTCTGAATCATTCTGGTTAGTGATGGTACACGATCTGAAACTAACTGATTGTGGATGCTAACCGAATCAAATCGATTCTGGATACTACAGGATCCCAAAAATACCTATTCTAAATTCCGCTGGTTTGGGAATATAAAGGATCCAAATTCAACCGAGTCTAGATGAAATAGAATTTGATTCCGCCCATTGTCAATCCTTCTCATATGTGATGTTAAAGGATCCGAATTCAACTGAATATTGATGCAATCTGAATGTAGCCGTCTCTGGATGCTTTACGATTCGTAAAACAACCATTTTGAATCCCACATGCTAGGGAAGCTGAATAGTACAAATTAAACCCAGTACAGGATACGGATACCACCCAGTCTGAATCATTCTGGTTAGGGTCGGTACACAATCCGAAACCAACTGAGTATGGATGCTAGCCGAATCAAATCGAGTCTGTATGCTATAGGATCCCAAAAATACCTATTCTGAATTTCACTTGTTAGGCAATCTAAAGGATCTGCATTCAACCGAGTTTGGAAGACAAAGAATCCAGATACCGCCCATTGTCAGTCCGTATTAGTGATGTTACAGAATCCGAATTCAATCGAGTATGGATGCAATCTGAATGTAACTGACTCCAGATGCTATATGATTCGTAAAACAAGGATTCTGAATCTCGCATGCTATGGAAGCTTAATGATTCAAATTAATCCGAGTCTAAATGGAACAGGATACGGATTCCACCCATTTTTAATCATTCTTGTTAGTGATGGTACACGATTCAAAACACTAAGTATGGATCCTAACCGAATCAAATCGATTCTGGATGCTATAGGATCCCAAAAACACTTATTATGAATTCCGCAGGTTAGGGACTCTAAAAGATCCGAATTCAACCGAGTCTGGATGAAACAGAATTCGGATACCACCCATTGTTAGTCCTTCTGATTAGTGATGTTACAGGATCCGAATTTAACTGCGTATGGATGTATCTGAATTTAACCGACTCTGAATACTATACGATTCGTAAAAAAAACTTTTTTGAATCTCGCACGCTAAGGAAGTTGAATTATCCAAATTAAACCAGTCTGGATGGTATACAATACGGATACCACCTGTTCGGAATTATTCTGTTTTGCAATGGTTCACAATCCGAAACCAACTGAGTATGGATGCTAACCGAATCAAATCGAGTCTGGATGCCATTGGATAACAAAAACACCTATTCTGAATTCCACGGGTTAGGGAATATAAAGGATCCGAATTCAACCAAGTCTACATGAAACAGAATGCAGATACCGCCCATTGTGAGTCCTTCTGATTAGTGATGTTACAGGATCCGAATTCAACTGAGTATGGATGTTATCTAAATGTAGCCGACTCTGGATGCTATACAATTTGTAAAACAAACTTTCTAAATCTCACATGCTAGGGAAGCTGAATCGTACAAATTAAATCGAGTCTAGATGGTTTTGGATACAAATACCACTCGTTCTAAGTCATTCTGGATAGGGATGGTACACAATCTAAAACCAACTGAGTATGGATGCTAACAGAATCCAATCGAGTCTAGTTTCTATAGGAACCTAAAAACACCTATTCTGAATTTCGCTGGTTAGGGAATCAAATGAATACGTATTCAACCGAGTCTGGGTGACAAAGAGTCAGGATACGACCCAATGTGAGTACTTCTATTTAGTGATTTCACAGCTACCGAATTCAACATAGTATGTATGCTATCTTAATGTAGCTGACTCTGGATGTGTACGATTCGTAAAGACAACCATTCCGAATCTTGTATGCTAGGAAAGCTGAATCATCCAAATTAAACCGAGTCTGGATGGTATACTATACGGATACCTTCCGTTCTGAATCATTCTTGTTATGATGGTACACGATCCGAAACAAACTGAGTATGGATGCTAACTGAATCATATCGAGTCTGGATGCTATATAATCCCAAAAAACACTATTCTGAATTTCACTGTTAGGGAATCTAAAGGATCCGACTTCAACCGAGTCTAGATGAAACAGAATCCCGATACCACAAATTGTGAGTCCTTCTGCTTAGTGATGTTAATGGATCCGAATTCAACTGAGTATGGATGCTATCTAAATGTAGCCGACTCTGGATGCTATACAATTTGTAAAACAAACTTTCTAAATCTCACATGCTAGGGAAGCTGAATCATCCAAATTAAATCGAGTCTAGATGGTTTTGGATACGGATACCACTCGTTCTAAATCATTCTGGATAGGGATGGTACACTATCTAAAACCAACTGAACATGGATGCTAACAGAATCAAATCGAGTCTGGTTGCTATAGGAACCTAAAAACACCTATTCTGAATTTCGCTGGTTAGGGAATCAAATGAATACGTATTCAACCGAGTCTGGGTGACAAAGAGTCAGGATACGACGCAATGTGAGTACTTCTATTTAATGATTTCACACTACCGAATTCAATATAGTATGTATGCTATCTTAATGTAGCGGACTCTGGATGCTGTACAATTCGTAGAACAACCATTCCGAATCTTGTATGCTAGGGAACCTGAATCATCCAAATTAAACCGAGTCTGGATGGTATACAATACGGATACCTTCCGTTCTGAATCATTCTTGTTATGATGGTACACGATCCGAAACAAACTGAGTATGGATGCTAACTGAATCATATCGAGTATGGATGCTATATAATCCCAAAAACACCTATTCTGAATTTCACTGTTAGGGAATATAAAGGATCCGACTTCAACCGAGTCTAGATGAAACAGAATCCCGATACCACAAATTGTGAGTCCTTCTGCTTAGTGATGTTAATGGATCCGAATTTAACCGAGCATTGATTCTATCTAAATGTAGCCGACTATGAATGCTATACGATTCGTAAAACAAACATTCTGAATCTTGCATGTTACGGAACCTGAATCATCCAAATTAGATCAAGTTTATATGGTATTGCATACGGATACCACCCATTCTGAATCATCTGGATAGGGATAGTACACGATCCGAAACCAACTGAGTATGGATGCTAACCGAATCAAATCGAGTCTGGATGCCATAGTATCCCAAAAACACTTATTTTGAATTTCGTTGGTTAGGGAATCTAAAAGATCCGCATTCAACCGAGTCTGGATGACAAAGAATCCAGATACCGCCCATTTTGAGTCCTTCTATTTCCTGATGTTACAGGATCCGAATTCAAGCGACTATGGATGCTATCTTAATGTAGCCAACACTGGATACTATACGATTCGTAAAACAACCATTCTGAATTTTGAATGCAAGGGAAGCTGAATCATCCGAATTAAACGAGTCTAGACGGTATACGATACGGATACCACCCATTCTAAATCATTTTTTAGTGATAGGACACTATCCAAAAGCAACTGAGTATGGATGCTAACGAATCAAATCGATCCTTGATGCTATAGGATCTCAAAAACATATATTATGAATTCCGCTAGTTAGGGAATAAATATGATTCGTATTCATTCGAGTGTGAGTGAAACATAATCCGCCTACCGCCCTGTGAGTCCTTCTATTTAGTTATAAGATCCAAATAAAACCAAGTATGGATGCTATCTAAATATCGCCGACTCTGTAAGCTATACGATACGTAAAACAACTATTCTAAATCTCACATGCTATGGAAGCTTAATGATTCAAATTAAACCTAGTCTGGATGGAATAGGATACAGATAGGACCCGTTTTGAATCATTCTTGTTTGTGTTGGTACACGATCCGAAACTAACTAAGTATGGATGTAACCGAATCAAATCGATTCTGGACGCTATAGGATACCAAAAACATCTATTCTAAATTCCGCTGGATAAGGAATCAAAAGGATCCTAATTCAACCGAGTCTGGATTAAACAAATTCCGGATACTTCCTCTTATGAGTCCCTCGTATCTGTGTAGCCAACTCTGGATGCTATATGATTCGTAAAACAACCATTCTGAATCTCGCATGCTAAGGAAGGTGAGTGATTCAAATTAAACCAAGTCAGGATAGTATAGGATACGAATACACCCGGTCTGAATTATTCTGGTTAGGGTTGGTACATGATCCGAAACCAACTGAGTATGGATGCTAACCGAATCAAATTGAGTCTAGATGCTATAGGATCTGAAAAACACCTTTTCTGTGACATTTGTGCCTTTTCAATCATTGCACAATTACAATTCGTATTCAATGAAACCCTGTGTTTTATTTTCAAATATTTTTGTATTCAATAAAATCTTGTATTTTATTGATGAGAATGCAAAAATGTCAATCGTTGCACAATTTCGATCATTTTCGTGTTCATTAAAGCGTTTTACGCATTTTTACGAAACGCATAACCGTACAACCGAACGAACCGACATCTACGACATTTTCGGCATAATCCAAGTTACACATGTCTTAACACCTTTATATAACCTAAATATTAGGTTAAATGGATTTAAAATGGCAAACAAGTGAAAATACAAGTCCAAGGGCCAAAATGTCAAAAAAATAATAAATATTTTTGCTTCTTCACCAAGTTTGCCACCTATCTCCAATTTTTGACACCTAGCACTCACTTTGCCACACTTAATATGGTGTTGACACATGTTAGGACACTAATCCACACTTGAGGACACTTTTCATCACCTCCTTAATACTAAAATACAATAAATACCCATGATTCTTCCATTTTTTTTCACACACTTCAAAACACTTCAAAGCAAAGTGTGAAGTTCTTCTTTCTATCCTTCTTGGAGCTTGTTTCCAACCTTTGGAAGCGTCCTATCTTGAGTTCCTAAAGTGTTCTTAACACGAGTAAGTACTCTTCCTAGTTCTATTATTTTTTTAGCTATTTTGAGCTAAAAGTCAAACAGTTTGTCAACCTGATTGACTTTTGGTTCTGACCATATTTGGTCAGGTCAAAGTTCATTGAACTTTGAAATGTGATCGTAATCACGAAGGTTATAATCGCTAACGATTTCACTTTCTGATTACCACGTTTACTAGTCGAAGTGCACGAGTCAAAGTTTCTGTAAAAAATGCCATGATGTGCATTTTACGACAAACTATTTTCGGGTATCAAAACTATTTTCAAAAAAATGTCTATGGTTTATACATAAAACAATACGATTTCAATAAGAACAACTTGTTGATGCGTTATCCATAACACGAATGACATTCATTAGCTTTGGCCAAGCCGACCAGCAGTATGTTATGGTACCATAGGACTGACAATCCCATTATCGGACTGTTCACTGGATTTGGTGGAAGTTTGGGTAATGACAGAAACTGTTTCTGATTAACAAGTCAATTGTTGATTTGTTAGTTTAGTTAAAGAGACCCTTTGGTCGTCTATTAAAGATACCCTTTGGTGGTATAGTCAACAAATGTTTGAATGTGTTCATTAAAGAACGATCAAAGGTTTTCACAATTAAAAACAAGGACAATTTGTTTATGACATGGACAATTGGTTTATGACACGGACGATTAATCTATAACACGGACAAATGGTTTATAAGACGGACAAATTGTTTTGAACAATGTCACGCAATGAATTTTCACGTAAAGATATAAACAATACCAAGTTTTCTTTTGAATCAATCTATTAAAAGGTTTTTAGAAAAGAAATGTTTTTGTCAAGATTCATGGCTACAAGGTTTTCACAACTCTAACCAACTTGTTTTAGTTGGTTAATTGTATTACAATATCAAACACTTTTGATATGAGGTTTTCACTTAACGACTCTTGAAGTCGGACAAGGTGTTGCAATATGTATACAAGGCCATGAATTTGACACACTCACATAACCTATGTACTGCCGGTATTTTTTATGCTGACTCTCTTTTCACATATGTTTAGGAATCAATACTTGATAATACGATGCATGCTTCACGTAGGAATGGACGCAGGCCTTAGTGACTTCAAACATGAAAGACAATTTATTTATGTGTTGTTTCTGTTTATCCCAAGACAATGTAAACATTTAACTTAATCAAACATAATTTTAAATTCCATGAGGTGTGAAACAATAGTTCTGTGACATGACTCCCCAACGTTTCCGCTGCGGTTCGTTGTTTTACGCGGTCGGAGTGTTACTTATTCTGAATTTGTTGGTTAGGGAATCTAAAGGATCCGCATTCAACCGAGTCTGGATGACAAAGAATCTGGATACCGGCCATTTTGAGTCCATTCTTTTTAGTGATGTTACAGGATCTGAATTCAACCGCATATGGATGCAATCTGAATATAGCTGACTCTTGATGCTATAAGATTCGTAAAACAACCATTCTGAATTTCGCATGCTAGGGAAGCTGAATGATCCAAATTAAACCTAGTCTGGATGGAACAGGATACCGATTCCACCCGTTTTGAATCATTCATGTTAGTGACGGTACGATCCGAAACTAACTGAATATGGATGCTAACCGAATCAAATCGATTCTGGATGCTATAGGATCCCAAAAACACATATTCTGAATTATGCTGGTTATGGTATCCAAAGGATCCTAATTCAACCGAGTCTAGATGAAACTGAATCCGGATACCACCCATTGTGAGTCCTTCTGATTAGTGATGTTACATGTCACACCCTCAATTTCCACTTGCGGAGTTTTACCACAAGGCGTGTGATCAAACCAGAATCTGAGACACTAGTAATATCGAACGACTCTATATGATTTATTTAAACGTTTTCCAAAAACATTTGTTTAGCCATTCATAGTTATTTTCAAATTATCTTAGTTTCATAGTTTAGCGGAAGCATCTAGTTTCAAAGTTTAGCGGAAGCATTAGAGTAAGGTAAAGTAACGGGCGCCAACATAAACGCCAAAACCAAAAATCCCAAACAATATTCGTAAATAAGACTCGATAAAAATGTCTTGATCAAATGCAAGGGAGTGCACCTAGCGCTCCTAGCGTCCTGAGAAACATGTAAAGAAACAAGTGCCAACATTAAAGAAGAGTGAGTTCACAGGTTTTTATAAGTTCACAAGTTCGCTTTAAAAGTTTGTTTTCCCCGTTATCCCAAACCCGGGATAACGATATAGTTCCATTATTCCTAACCCGGAATAATAATGTTGGTTTGTAATTAAGTTCAATGTTAACATGTAGGTAGCGAGCCTAAAGTTACGTCACATAAGAGTTCGCGATCGAAGCTGACTATTGTTGCGTCAGTGTTGCCAGGTCTATCACTAACCATGGCGAAAGTTAGGCCAAATTAATCACTCGTTGACCATACCCGGTCGGCTAGCGCGACTAGCTTGGGTGGGGCTTGTCGGGCCCAGTAGTACTACTTATAATTTCCCCGTTATCTAACCCAATACTAACGATCCGAGAGTTGGTTGAGGACTTCCGTGATAAAGCTACTTAGTGACCATAACATACATTAACATTAACTTAGTTACCGAATAGTTAACGACGTTAATTCCGCATAACATAAAAGATAGAGTTATAGAGTGTATACATGTTTCTCCCCCTGTTGTTTAAAACCGGATAAAATAGTGGCCGTGAACTCACCTTAAATTGCTCGGTTAGAAAAACGCAAATGAAGCAAATGATGGGACCGCTAATCGCGTCCTAACATGTCAACCGATTTAAAGTTTAGTGTGTGAACACACTGATACAAAACCCTACGCATAACTAACACACAGTGCGGCACACGTAATAATCAATTCGAAACCACAATCAAGCATGCAAAGTATCATCATACAAAATAATGATCAAACCAACTTGTCATAAACACATATTAACTTATACAACACTTAGGTACACACAAACGCAAGTTATTATGTTTCAGCTTGTACGCTCATAACTGGGCTGTTTTCGAGGATTTTTATAAAATAGTTCCAACGTTCAAAAAATTCCAATTTTTTTATAGGAGGTGTCAACTAAAATGTAGAATTTTATGTAAAATTTTCAAGCCCTAACGCATTATCAATTATTTATAAACATTTATATACTAGGCTGCAGTCAGATTCGTCGCTTTCTAACTGTAGTCCACGGGAAAAATTATTTAAAAATCATTGTTCATCCAATTAACAAAATTCCAGTGGGAGATTTCCGGAAATTCCCATCTCCAGTTACTGTACAAATTTCGTGACCCAACCCCTTACAGACTATGAAATCCGACTAAATAAACAACTAGCAAATTTTGCAGAATTTACTCAGCTTCAGCTGCTGTACTAAATGACCACTTAAAAATAGCAAACGACCTCAGAAAAATATGAATCCGGCGCCATTAGAAGCGTTTTTCAAAAATACACGTTTGAGACTTCAGAAAATCTACTTTTCGATAAATAATGATAAGGTTACAGCCAACTGAAGTTGGTTGTAAATGTCATTCAGCAAACTGTTTTCGACTTTATCGCATTAGAACATGCTTAAACGATCATGACGCTTAATAATAATGATTAACAACAGGTTTATTTGTCAAATATCATCATGTATATCAATATTCATGCAAACCCTAATTATATAACATGATCTTTATCGCTAAAACGCAGCTTATAATTTTTGTATTCCACATAACATCAAAATCGCAAAGACTCGCACAATCATTCGAACTAATCATAAATCACAACACTTTTCATACTAATAATCCTACCATTACACATAATCATGATCAAGATTACACAAACCCTAATGTGAATCGCAAAACAATTAAACCCTAACCTTGAAACGATGATGATTAGCGAACCGGGACAAGATTGGAATCAATCCGGAAGTTGGAGCTTGTGCGACCGTGAGGGGGGGGGGGCTGCCGTCGGCCTTCTCTAGGTGCTAGGGTTTTGATATTTTTTTTTAACAAATAGTCCATGCATACATATATATAGATGTAACAAGGGAAAAGAAAGGGAAGGGGGGTGCGGCCGCGATCGGGGGGGGGGGGTTTGGGTTAAGTGGCTTGGGCCTCAAGTTTAGGTTATTTCCTTGGGCCGCAAGGAGGTGAGGTCGACACGTTTCGCGGCTCGGTTCGGTTCGGCTATTTATTTATTATATATATATTTTTTATAACTAATAATCGCGAAATCAAAGCGAGATATAATAATCTACAAAATCTACAAACGTCTAATAACACATAGCACGTAATTCATCCAATAGATTCACAAAGTTAGCGTAGTTATTGCGATCGTGTAATTTAATTCTCCGAGTTAAATCAGCGTAGGAATGAATAACCGTGAAGTAGCGCGTTTAAGATACCTGAAAAGCCGGGATGTCACATTACAGGATCCGAATTCAACCGAGTATGGATGCTATTTTAATGTTGCCGACTCTAAATGGTATTCGATTCGTAAAACAACCATTCTGAATCTCGCATGCTATGGAAGGTGAATGATCCAAATAAAACCGAGTCATGATGGTATAGGATACGGATACCACCCGGTCATAATCATTTTGGTTAGTGATGGTATACGATCCGAAACTACCTGAGTATGAATGCTTACCGAATCAAATCGATTCCGGATACTATATGATCCTAAAAACAGCTATTCTGAATTCCGCTATTTTGGGATTCTAAAGGATCTGAATTCAATTGAGTGTGGATGATACAGAATCCGCCCATTGTGGGTCCTTCTAATTAGTCATGTTACAGGAACCGAATTCAACCGATTATGGATGCTATTTGAATGTAGCCAAATTTAGATGCTATAAGGTTCGTAAAACAACCATTCTGAATCTCGCATGCTAGGCAAGCTGAATGATCCAAATTAAACCGAGTCTGGATAGTATAGGATACGGATACCACCCGGTATGAATCCTTCTTGTTAGTGATGGTACGTGATCTGAAACCAACTGAGTATGGATACTAACCAAATCAAATCGACTCTGGATGCTATAGAATTCCAAAAACCCCTATCCTGAATTCCCCTAGTTAGGAAATCTATATGATCCTAATTCGACCGTATCTATGTGAAACAGAATCTGGATAACGCCCATTGGTAGTCCTTTTGATTAGTGATGTTACAGGATCCGAATTAAACCGAGTATGGATGTTATCTGAAAGTAGCCGACCTGGATGTTATATGATTCGTAAACAACCATTCTAAATCACGCATTCTAGGGAAGCTGAATGATCCAAATTAAACCGAGTCTGCAACAACATACGAATACCACCCGTTCAGAATCCTTCTTGTTAGTGATGGTACACGATTCGAAACTAACTGACTATGGATGATAACTGAGTCAAATCGATTTTAGATGCTATAGAATCCCAAAAACACCTATGATGTATTCCCCTATTTAGGGAATCTAAAGGATCCGAAAGAGTATAGATGAAATAAAATCCGGCTATCACCCATTGTGAGTCCTTCTGATTAGTGATGCTACATGATCCGAGTATGGATGTTATCTGAATGTTGGTGACTCTAGATGCTTTATGATTCGTAAAACAAACATTCTGAATCTCGCATGCTAGGGATGCTGAATGATCCAAATTAAACCAAGTATGCGTGGTACAGAATACGAATACCACCCGATCTGATAATTCTTGTTAGTGATGGTACACGATCCGAAACTAATTGAGTATGGATGCTAACCGAATCAAATCGATTCTGGATACTATAGATCCCAAAAATACCTATTCTAAGTTCCGTTGGTTAACTGAGTCTGGATGAAACAAAATCAGAATTCCGCCCATTGTGAATCCTTCTGATTAGTGATGTTACATGATCCGAATTCAACCGAGTATGGATGCAATCTGAATGTAGCCGTCTCTGGATGCTTTACGATTCGTAAAACAACCATTCTGAATCTCGCATGCTAGGGAAGCTGAATAGTATAAATTAAACCTAGTACATGATAAGGATACCACCCGGTCTGAATCATTCTGGTTAGGGTTGGTACACGATCCGAAACCAACTGAATATGGATGCTACCGAATCAAATCGAGTATGTATGCTATAGGATCCCAAAAATACCTATTCTGAATTTCACTTGTTAGGCAATCTAAAGGATCTGCATTGAACTGAGTTTGGAAAACAAAGAGTCCGGATACCACCTATTGTGAGTCCTTCTGATTAGTGATGTTACAAGATCCGAATTCAATCGAGTATGGATGCAATCTGAATGTAACTGACTCTAAATGCTATATGATTCGTAAAACAAGGATTCTGAATCTCGCATGCTATGGAGGCTTAATGATCCAAATTAATCCGAGTCTAGATGGAACAGGATACAGATTCCACCCATTTTGAATCATACTTGTTAGTGATGGTAAACGATTTGAACCTAAATAAGTATGGATGCTAACCCAATCAAATCGACTCTGGATACTATAGGATCCCAAAAACACATATTCTGAATTCCGCAGGTTAGGGAATCCAAACGATCCGGATTCAACCTAGTCTGGATGAAACAGAATCCGGATACCACCCATTGTGAGTCCTTCGGATTAGTGATGTTACAGAATCCCAATTCAACTGTGTATGGATGCTATCTGAATTTAAACGACTCTGAATGTTATACGATTCGTAAAACAAACATTCTGAATCTCGCACGCTAAGGAAGCAGAATCATCCATATTAAACTGAGTCTGGATGGTACAAGATACAGATACCACCCGTTCGGAATCATTCTGTTTGGCGATGGTTCACGATCCTAAAACAACTAAGTATGGATGCTAACTGAATCAAATAGAGTCTGGATGCTATAGGATACCAAAAACACCGATTCTGAATTCCGCTGGTTAAGGAATATAACGGATCCGTATTCAACCAAGTCTGGATGAAACAGAATGCAGATCCGCCCCATTGTGAGTCCTTCTGATTAGCAATGTCAGAGGATCCGAATTCAACCGAGTATGGATGCTATCTGAATGTAGCTAACTCTGAATGCTATACGATTCGTAAAACAAATGTTCTGAATCTCACATGCTAGGGAAGCTGAATCGTCCAAATTAAATTGAGTCTAGATGGTTTTTGATACGGATACCACCCGTTCTGTATCATTCTAGTTAGGATGTAACACGATCTGAAACCCACTGAGTATGGATGCTAACAGAATCAAATCGAGTCTGGTTACTATAGGAACCTAAAAACACCTATTCTAAATTTTGATGTTTAGGGAATCTAATAAATCCGTATTCATCCGAGTCTGGATGACAAAGAATCCAGATACCACCCAATGTGAGTACTTCTATTTAGTGATTTCACAGGATCCGAGTTCAACCGAGTATGGATGCTATCTTAATGTAGCCGACTCTGGATGCTATACAATTTGTAAAACAACCATTCCGAATCTTGCATGCTAGGGAAGCTGAATCATCCAATTAAACTGATTCTGGATGGTATACGATACGGATACCTTCCGTTCTGAATCAATATTGTCGGTGTTGGTACACGATCCGAAACCAACTGAGGATGGATGCTAACCGAATCAAATCGACTCTGCATGCTATATGATCCCAAAAACACCTATTCTGAATTTCACTGGTTATGGAATCTAAAGGATCCGAATTCAACCGAGTCTGGATTAAAATAAATCCGGATACCTCCCATTATGAGTCCTTCGTATTAGTGATGTTACAGGATGCGAATTCAACAGAGTATGGATGCTATCTGTGTAGCCGACTCTGGATGCTATACGATTTGTAAAACAACCTTTTGAATCTTTCACGCTAGGGAAGCTGAATGATTAAAATTAAACCAAGTCTGGATGGTACAGGATACGAATACCACCCGGTCTGAGTTATTCTCCTTAGGGTTGGTACACGATCTGAAACCAACTGAGTATGGATGCTAACCGAATCAAATCGAGTCTAGATGCTATAGGCTCCGAAAGCACCTATTCTGAATTTCGTTGGTTAGGGAACCTAAAGGATCCGCATTCAACCGAGTCTGGATGACAAAGAATCCGGATACCGCCCATTGTGACTCCTTCTTTTTAGTGATGCTACAGGATCTGAATTCAACCGATTATGGATGCAATCTGAATGTAGCTGATACTGGATGCTATACATTCGTAAAACCACCATTTTTAATCTCGCATGCTAGGGAAGCTGAATTATCCAAATTAAACCGAGTTTGGATGGAACAATATACTGATTCTACCCGTTTTGAATCATTCTTATTAGTGATGGTACACGATCCAAAACTAACTGAATATGGATGCTAACCGAATCAAAACGATTCTAGATGCTATAGGATCCCAAAATCACATATTCTGAATTCGCATGTTATGGAATCTAAAGGATACTTATTCAATTGAGTCTAGATGAAACATAATCTGGATACCACCCATTGTGAGTCCTTCTGATTAGTGATGTTACTGGATCCCGATTCAATCGAGTATGGATGTTATGTTAATGTAGCCGACTCTGGATGCTATTCGATTCGCAAAACAACCATTCTGAATCTCGCATGCTATGGAGAGTGAATGATCCAAATAAAACCGAGTCGTGATTGTATAGGATACGAATACCACCCGGTCAGAATCATTCTGGTTTGTGATGGTACACGATCTGAAATTACCTGAGTATGGATGCTAACCGAATCAGATCGATTTTAGATACTATGTGATCCCAAAAACAACTATTCTGAATTACGCTGTTTAGGGAATCTAAAGGATCCGAATTCAACCGAGTCTCTATGAAACAGAATCCGGCTCCTGCCCATTGTGAGTCCTTCTAATTAGTCATGTTACAGGATCCGAACTCAACCGAGTATGGATGCTATCTGAATGTACCCGACCCTAGACGCTATAAGTGTAGGTCCACTTGGAGGATCAAGGTTAACCTACTTCCCTGTTTATACAACACAAGTACAAGTACGGATTCCTCGTAAGTATGCAAACAAAAGCAAAGTAAGAACACAGGATAACTAAAGATTTCATATCTTGATTAACAGAAGAGAACTAGTACAAACATATACAAACAATGTTCATACAGACTCATGTAACACACTCTATGCTCTTGTGTCTCTCTCTAGTATAGCTCTAGTATCTCTGTAGTATGTCCAACTAAGATGTCTAGCTATATCACTTAGAAGTGCATGTCTGCTTATATAATGTCCACACCTAGCAACAGTACGAAGTATGTTGCTGGTCATACGAAAAACCAAAAGACACGAAGAACATTCTCCAAATATGATCGTACGAACGAACTGGCTCGTACGAATCGTGAACTGCCTCGTACGAATCAAGCAGGTTGCTTGATTTGATGAACTCATTCGTATGAACAGTAAGTGGCTCGTACGAAGCATTCCCACTAACACATAGAAGTCTTCTTCGGAGAACGTGTCACAGACATGACGTACACAGGACTCAACAGTTTGCACACGTGCAACTGTTTTACACAGACAAACTAATCGTCATACTAAACCAAGATAGGAGGATATCTGTCGACCAAACTATACAGACACTGTAAAAAAAGACCGTACAATTACAGAGGTAACTAAGAACAAGCGACAGACACAAAAGTGTATCAACAAACTCCCCCTTGGCTATTGCTTGGTCTTCGGTCTTTGGTCTTTGGTCTTCTACTGAATGGCCTGGAGTATCAACAAACTTCCCCTGAAGATCTGCTATCCATCGTTGATAGAGCATCAGGTCTTCAAAACTTTCCTGTTTCCTCTTGAGTACCACTGGAGGTAACTGGATCGGTCACGATCTGCTATACATTAGACTCTACTATTGGAGTTGATGTAGAAACTTTTGCTTGCGAGGATGAGGCCGAAGCATCAGGAATGCCAGGGTTTTCACTATCCTGATCATGTTTTCGTTTGATCTCCTGCGCTTTGCATCTATCATTCCATAGAATGTTCACCCTCTTTCTGCTCATTTCAAACACGTTTTTTTAATACCATTAAAGGCTTCAACAAGTGTAGCATTACGAGAATGATACCATTCTCTCAAGTCATTATGTTTAGCAGTTAATGTTTCGGCAGATTGTTGTACAGCCGCACTACGTTCTTTGAGCCTGTATATCTTAATCCCCCGACAGTTACCAGCTGCCCCCATTTTCTTTTCTTAACTGCGCAATTTCAGAATCTTGTTTTCTAACTGTCTCTTTCAAAGAGTTTATCTCCAACTGCTGTTTGACAACTATGTTCCGATTTGAAGATATAAACTCCGAATGCTTGTTAATCTGGATTGCCGCAGCTTGCAACTGAGAGAACATAAATCTACTTTCTCATCCTTTTCCGTTTTAGATAACAAACAACTGCTTCGTTTTGTATTTTGTTGATGAGATGTAGACTAGGATTGTTGAGCTAAAGAGGTAGTAGGTTGCGATTGAACTGGAGTATCTTCAGCCGAAGGTGTTTCAGCTGTTGTGGTATTTGAAGGTTGTGGCTCAGAAATTGCAATGGGTTCCATCATTGCCGGTTCAGTCTCCTCTGTCGTAAAGGAAGGCTGGATTTCTACAACTGGTTCACTTGCACTATCATTACCAACATTATCACCATTATCATCATTACCCTTTCCCTTTTTGTGACCAAACTTATCTTCGATCATCTTTTTCAAAGTTGGCTCTTCATTATCTAAATCACTGTCATCATGGCGCCAGTTGCGCTTTCTGGTGCCATATATTGACCATTTTCCAAAAAACCAATCAATTTACGAGGAGGTGTGCTTTCCTTGTAACGTTTTACTGCTACACCTCTAAAGATCTTCAACAAATGTTCCATCATAACTTCAACTTTTAAAACACCGTTGTCATTCTTCGGAAGATTTGGATGTTGCACATTCAAGATCATTTGGAGAAAACGAGGATACATCCAAAACTTGTTACCACCATATCCGGTTCTTCTCAGGTTCTCCTTCATGTTTGCAAAAAATATACTTTGAAACACTAAATGGTTTGTTCAATGTCAAAGCTATCATCATTCCAACAAAGTTGTTATTTGCCATGTCATAACGACTTCGTCTGTTGCTCAAACACTGAATTAAAACATGTCGAAAGAACTTGTATCGGAGTGGCAACCATACTTTGTTTAGTTGTCCCACGAGGAAATCTCCAACACATTTCATTCTAAGCAAACATCCACGTTGACACTTCAACGGTACTAAGAATGGAGCTTCAGGATCATCACCGAGCTGTAATACTGAGTTAATGATTTCAATAGAGACATCTACGTTTAAGTCATTTACTTTCCTGCGGATAAGTTTCTGTCTATTTACTTCAACAACTTTAGCTGAATCCCAAAATTCCTTGATCAACTTTGTATATTGTAGTCTTATGCATGATAGCATAATGTATCCTTGAGTCACGTAAAACTGCATTATACCATTGTACTCAGCAAATTTGTCTTCCGGATCCAAGTAGGCCACCATGTTATGTCTAGGTTCCGACATAATTTCCACTTCTGACTTGTCAGTCCTCTTTGTCGCGGGTTTTCTCTTATGTTCCTTTTGTTCCATTCTGTACAACAAGGATAAGAACATAAATTCATTAGGGAATATACACAAAAAGTTTTATTTCAAACTTTCAGTATGTATAAATTCCCTGAACAAAGAACTACTGACTCATACGAAGAACCACTCAATTTTACGAACTTTTGATTTAGACAAACAAATGATTCACTCGTACAAGTAACTGGCTCGTACGAGCGATGTGTTACTTGTACGAGTGATGTTTCACTTGTACGAATCTAGTTCGCACAAACAACTTCAAGAGAAGATATTTGTTTTTCGTTAAAGATTTTTTATTTTTTTTATTAAAAAGTTTGTTGTTCATGTCAGTCAAAGTCACATGGTCAGATAATGTTTAAGTTGTTCATCTTCAAAGTATGCCAAACATTTACATGTATACCTTAAAGAAATCAAAGACAACTTAAGGAGAGGTGTAAAGGTGACGTGAGCCAGGTGAAAGTAAAGTTCCACCAAAGAACTTCATTTCCTTTTATACCACATCAAGACACTAGTGCGAATTACCAAGCTCGCACGAAGAACTCCAATCATACAAGACCCAATGGTCATTCGTACGAAGCACAATGGCCAATACGAATGATCTTTGATTCGTACGAGTCCAGGTTTTTCAAAACTGGACTTTTAGTTCTTCGAGGACTTTAGGTTTTTTGCTAACCTGTTTAGAACTTTGCACAAATCCACACTAATCACAAGTTAAGTTAGGAAAAGTGCTTGTTAAACATATTTTGTTCTTTTGAGATGAGTTACCGTTGTAACAAAGTACTTTTATGAAGTTATGATATCAAAGCGAAAGGTTTTTAGGGCGTATCTTGGTAGAAAACCTTTTGAGTTTCAACTTTGACTAATTAAAAAAGAACATAATTTAACAACAGAGTAAACTAAACTAAAATAACTACTAACAGATAAGAGTAAACTATATATTTACTAGATAATCCTTTTCAAAGTTTCAAGGTAAGAGAATCATACCAGCCTTTAATCTTGTCAAAAACAAATTTTGTTTAAAACATCAAATTATTTAAATAAGTATTCTACTATTATTATCGGTATTGTTGTCCATGTATGCTCAACATATCTGATGTAATCATGATTAGGAGATATGATTAATGTATCAAGATATCCACAAGAGAAAATGTTACCGGTGATATACTGCTTATCATTTGTTTTGACGTATATAATGTGAGATACTTATTTTGATTGAAAACAAGCCCTATGTGATTAAATCTCTTATTGATAAGGAACTGGATTTTCAGATGCATGTAGGGCACAGGAGTAAGTCCGTGAACAGGTTAGTACATCGTACCGACAAAGAGACGAACTTAGCTCCCCCATAAACCTGTGATATTTTATCACTTATATTTGGGTGGATGTGATATTTTTATCACTTATTGAGAGTCGTATGCAGTATTTAAACGTATGTATGGTATCATGGAAGTTTTAGACTTGCGTCACCTTTATTTTTCGGTAAAAGATTCAACCATGGTACCTAGATGATAAGTCAGCATAAAGACTGCATATCTCAGAACCTAGGCATACTATCAAACGAAATTTCGGTACCAAGACCATATGCCAATGAATGGTTCCCAACTGGCTTGCAGTCCGTTATGTTTATATCTACCTTAACATTTTAATCTGATTATGAGTCTACCGATACATCATTAGTAAAGCTGCTTATCAATTTTCGTTCTATGTTTTTGACTGTTTATGGCAGATCACCGGTGTGTATCATCCATCTTCTCTTATCTATCCAAGAAAGTCATTTTTGATTTTTGGTTTTTCTATTGTTTTTGTATTTTCTTGAAATATTCTCCCCCTAAAATAAAGAAGGTAATAAAAACTTAACAAAATAAAATACATATTTTTGTATTTTTGCATGTTTTTGTATTTTCTTGAAGTATTCTCACCCTAAAATATAAAACTAAGAGAAAATAGAAAATCTTTTTTGTAATTTTAGATTTTGAAGAAAATATTTACGAAAAATGATTAGCCAATGATGAATTACTCGGGTTTCACCTTGATGCCATTGACCAAAAGTAGATAATCAAAATGAGATTTATAAAAAGCTTTAGTAAACAGATCGACACATTGGTGATCAGTGTGGATTTTAACAACATTGATAAGTTTCTTTTCATAACAATCTCGTATGAAATGATACTTAATCTCAATGTGTTTGGGTTTGAGCACTGTACAGGATTACGAGTGATTTGTAAAGCAGCTTCGTTATCAACAAAAATAGGAGCAGTTAGAAATTCAAAACCATAGTCGCGCATTTGCGGTTGGATCCATAGAACCTGAGAGAAGCAACTAGAAGCCGAAATATACTCAGCCTCACAGGTTGACGTAGCTAAACAAGTCTGCTTTTTGCACTGCCACGTGACTAGGCGATTTCCCAAAAACTGACATCCTGCTGATGTTGATTTTGCATCGATCTTGCAGCCACCATGATTAGAATCACTAAATGCTATCAAATCGAAGTTATCATCCTTAGGGTACCAGAGACTAGTGTCCGGGCGACCCTTCAAATAACGAAAGATTCGTTTAACAGCCATCAAATGAGAAACCTTCGGACTTGATTGGTAGCGAGCTAGAGGACATGTTGGGTACATTATATCGGGTCTTGAAGTAGTAAGATACATGAGAGATCCAATCATAGCACGATAAAGAGACGGTTCCACATGTTCACCCATTCCATCAGAAGTAATCCCATGATTTTGAGCTAATGGAGTTCCCAAAGGCTTTGAGTCTTCCATGTGAAATCGTTTGAGAATATCCCCGACGTACTTGGTTTGATGGATAAAAACCCTTCCTTAGATTGATGAACCTGCAAACCTAAAAAGAAAGTAATTTCTCCCATTGCGCTCATCTCGAACTTCTCTTGCATCACCTGCTCAAATTCTCTGCAAAGTTTGTCGTTGGTAGACCCAAAAATAATATCATCAACATACACTTATACCAGCAATAAGTCCTCATTTTATTCCTTGATGAAGAGAGTACAGTCGATGAATCCATGTCAAAAACCATTCTTCAGAAGATAGGAAGACAACGTTTCATACCAAGCCCGTGGAGCTTGATGTAGACCATATAGCGCCTTATTGAGAAGCCAAACCTTGTCATGATGGATTGGATCTTCAAACCAGGCGGTTGCTCAACATATGCTTCTTCTTCAACCACACCACGAAGAAATGCACTTTTCACATCCATTTGATAAACAGTAAATTTCTTGTAGGACGCATAAGCCAAGAAAATTCTTATGGCCTCATGACGAGCTACTGGTGCATAAACTTCATTGTAATCAATGCCTTCTACCTGATTAAAGCCCTGGACAACCAATCTTGTTTTGTTTCTCACAACAACACCTCGGTCATCCTTTTTACAATTGTAAACCCATCTTCTTCCAATCTTCTTGTAGTTGTCAGGCCTGTCAACCAATTTCCACACGCCTAACTTTTGAAACTGCTGAAGTTTTTCTTGCATTGCTTCAACCCATGAGTCTTCTTTCATCGCCTCTTTCCAGGATTTTGGTTCTACTTGGCAAACATAGCAGGCAAAAGACCAATCATTCTGTTCCCCAAATTCCCTAATAACTGAATACAAACCAGTATTCTGACTATTCCTTTGCTGATTACGTGTCTACACACCACTTTGGACATCTCCTATAATATTCTGCTGAGGATGGGTATTATGGATTCGAGTTTCAGGAACATTAGGAACTCGAGAATTTATACCCAAATTGTTGATATTCAGATCAACAACTAATTCGTTTGCTGGATTTGACGAAGATGTAGAAGCATGACCTTCAGTCGTCCCTAGAATCTGAATATTTGATGTTACATCTGAAATTCCAGGAACCAGAGCAGAAGTAGCTTCATTTGCATCATGGAACTCATCGTCTTCTGACGAAACATTATAATCAGAAACATCATAGAATTCCTCATTCTGAACAAGATTGTTAACCAAAGTAGACACTTGAGGATTAACAATAATTGGTCGAACTAATGACGAGTCAACTGCATTATCACTTTCTAGTAACATTTGAGCAACTGCAGAAGCATCATCAAAAGTTGGCAAATTAAAGTAGTTAAACAGGCCATCGTAGTCAAACATCCAAGGAACACCTGGAGCTCTTACTGATTCAGTGAACTTCACCCCATTCTTCAATCTTCTTTGCTGACAAATTCCACACTCTGAAATTAGGAGTAGCATATCCAAGAAAGAAACCTTCGATAGCCTTCGGACCAAATTTACTATTTGGATCAATCATAGTGCATGGAGCTCCAAAAGGTTCTAAGAAAGAAACATACGGTTTTCTTTTATGTAACAACTCGAAACATGTCTTCCCGTGCCTCTTCACCGTAAGAACTCTATTCATTGTATAACATGCAATAGCCACAGCTTCTCCCCAAAATTGAACAGGAAGTTCTGATTCTACTAGCATAGTTCTTGTTGTTTCAATTAGAGTTCTATTTTTCCTCTCAATGACACCATTTTGTTGTGGAGTGTATCGAGAACTGTACTCATGCAGAATGCCTTTAGAAGAACAAAACTTGTCCATAACTTAATTGGGTATCATTTTCGCTTCTGATTCTCCTTATCTTCAAATTGTATAAATTTTCAAGCAGCATCAGGAGATTCTTGAGGATTTCAGGAACTTCACTCTTGTGTGCCAACATATTCACCCATGAAAATCTTGAGTAGTCATCAGTAACTACTAAGAAATATGAATCACCAAAGGTAGTTTTGTGTTTCATAAGTCCAAAGAGGTCCAAATGAAGATGTTCCAAAGGCATATTTACTGTGTTAATCTTCTTCACAGTATGAGATTTTCTTGCTTGCTTTCCCTTTTGGCAAGATACACAGACGTCTTGTAGATGAAAATTCTTTACTGGCACACCATTCACGAGATTGTTTTTCACCAAACAGTTCATTTTTCTCAAGTGAATGTGTCCAATTCGTCTGTGCCAAGAGATTGATTCCTTTTCGGTGGCTTTTGAGACAAAACATGTGACTTATGCAGACGTGGTAATAGCTTGGCTCATGTCAAGAATACATAAGTCATTAATTCTTGGAGCCGACAGGAGGATCCATTCTTTGGGAATCTTGAAACCAGGTTTCAACACAAAACATCAGGCATCATCAAAATGAACCGTGAACTTCTTGTTGCAGATTTGAGAAACGCTAAGAAGATTGTGATCCATTTGACGACCATAATTGATCTTATCAAAGCTAACCACTCCATTGGATACCATTCCTTCTCCAGTGATGTATCTGCCCTTGTCTCCAGCAAAAGCAACATATCCTCCTCGAATGTTTTTCACATCATAAAGGAGCCTTAAGTCGCCTGTCATGTGCCTCGATGTTCCATTGTCAACAATGCAATGACTATTCATAGTTGCTCCTGGAACACTCTGCACATTTCAATAACCTGATCAGTTTGAGATGGCGACCCAAGCCTTAGTGGTCTTGGGTCGACCCTTATCATCAAGAAATGTGATTTCTATTTCTTGATAATTTGGAAATTGTGTGCCGCCTCTTGAAACATCACCGGTCTTAGGTTTCCAAGATTTTTAAATTTTCTAGAATGACTATTATTTACATTTTTAACAACTTCGGGCTTTATTAAATTTGAAGAACTTGTTTTTCTTTATGAAGAATCCGGTTTTAATGCTTTTTCAATTATTTTTACTTGTTTACGTCCTAGTTTTTCTTCTTGTTCTTTAACAATGCGTTTGTCTTGTTTTGGAGAAACGGATTGACGTTGGCAAGTTGGTTTAGGAGGGGCTTTCTCAACAAATTTTGGCTTTGCTGGGTTTGTACAATTCTTGATTATGTGGCCAAGTTCTCCAATTTAAAACAAGTTCTCCTCTCAACAAATTTAGGAGATCCTGGTTTATGACTTGATGTTGAACTTGTGGGTCTTGAGTTACTTGGTTCCTTTTCACACCCATTTGTATGTTGAGTGTAACTGTTTTTACTATTACGCTTTAAAATCTTGACTTTGTTTACAAAATCTATATTAGACATGCCTTCAAAAGTCTCGACTTTATCAGTACCAGTAGAAGTCACAAATTTAAGATTCTTAAACTTCTTCTTGTAGCGAGTGCCTTTTGTTTCAACCTTTGGTTGTGGTACCTTAGGTTTTTCAACTCGCTTCTCTTGTTGTTTTTCTTTTAAAATGAATAATGGTTGTAACTTGACTGGGTTTTTCTTTTCCAAAAACTTGGTTGTTGAATTTTCAAAAACTTGATCAATAGAGGTTGGATTTACATTTTTGATCGAAAAGTCTTTGTTAGAATAGATTTTCTTATCTCCAACCAAAGTATACAACACATTATTTTTTTCTTCTCTGAACACATTTATCTTGACAGATTTCATAGGATCATTCTCTTGATTTTCAACAATTTTCACACTGGGAGTAGCAGACATTTCTATCCCTTTTTCTTCATCAAGAGATTGATCCTGATCATTTTTCTCGGACTCATCATCTAAAGAATCATCTTCGACTGATGATGAGTTCTCTGATTTTCTTGATTCAACTGAGGAATTGTCTAGCTTGAACCCTAATCCTGCTGCAAAGTCTTCAGGATTAAGAGGTACAGAGGGTTCAAAGTGTGGCATTTCCTCTTCATCAGGCAATTTGGTATAGTTGTGTTTCAACAGAGGTGGACACGACTTATACCCTATGCATTTGAAATCTCCTTTTAGCTTTTGAACTTCAATGACATGATCAAGCACATATCGGGAGTTAGAGTAACTTTCCAATTTTAGCTTGATCGCATCATGTTTGCATTTGGCGACGGCTAACTCTTTCTTAGTTTCTTCAAGGAGATTAATGTAGTTATTAATTAATGTTTGTTTGTTCAAAACTGTCTTTGTTAATTCAGAAACGCTTTTCTTAAGGGTTTCTATTACGGATTTGATTCTTTTTCGTTTCAAGTTAAAGCCAAGTTAGCCTCTTTGCATTTTGACAGTTCAACAACTAGGTTTTGATTGTAACTGTTTATTATTTCAAGTTTTGCTTTTAATTCAGCACAATCACTGTAGATTTTAGGAGAGTCGGAGTTTACCTGACTTGTCAAACCAGCAACATTCGCCATGAAGGCAGTATGATGAGGGAAGGATGCATTATTTAAAGAATTTTTCTGTTTCCTTCGATGCAGCTTTTGCTTTCTTCATCAGACCCGCCTTTTGACCTTTCAGCTTTTCTGCTTCATTCAGCAACTTTCTGAGCTTAGCATCACTTACTTCTCTGATATCAGAATCAGATCTATAACCACCTGAACTTGAGCATTCTTCATCAGAACCACCATTATACCTCGAACTATCATCATCATCATCAAAACTGTCAATACTGTGAACATGTTTGATTCAATTGATAATCTTGGCATAACATGTAGTTCCTCCTTGATTCTCATTTCCCAATTGCACTAACCAATCGCATCCTTCATCTGCTTGAACTACTAGAGCTCTGTTTGTGTTGTTTGAAGGTCCTGACTGATTGGTGTTGTTTAGGTTGTTAACAGCTACTATCCTTTGATCATTGTTAACTTGAGCTGTGTTGGATGGTTGTGACTGATTTCGGAAGGGGTTGTGATTTCCTTGTTTGCTGGGTCTCGTACACTTACGCTTGAAGTGACCTCTTTCACCACTGTTGAAGCAAGTAACAACATTTTTATCAAAACCATATTTTGTATCTTTCTTGCTTTCCAAACTGATTCTTCCTGTTATGCTCGTATAATCCTTAGCTCTTCTCACCACACTTGTGGATGCCCATTTGATATCCATTAGCTCCATCTCATCTGTCTTTATTTGTTGGTAGTCTTCATTAGTCGAATTGATGTTTCCAATTTGACCAGCCACTAATCCACTATAGGCACTAACCATGGTGTTTAGAAGTTCCATATGTTCCTGAGCAACTTCTACGTTGACCTTTGAAAGATGTGATATGTCAAGTCTGACTGTATTGGGATTTGCATTTTGAAAGCTGTTACCATAGAAAGCTTGTTGAGGAGCTTGCTGTGGAACTTGAGATGCAAGATCTCGTGGTTGTGGTAAAAAGGCTTTAGGATTAAATACTGGTCCATAAGTTTGAGTACTTGAGCTTGCAGGCTGATTTGTTTGAACTGATGGTGGTAGAAAGGGATTCATATTTGACACAAACGCGGTTTGAAGTTTTGGTTGCTGATTTGCACTAATACCTGTATAAATACCTCCAAAGTACATCTCAGGGTTTTGTAGAACAGTAATTTTTTTGTGTCTTTCGAAGTTCTTCTTCATTCTTGTTTTCCAATTTCTACACAAATTCATAAATACTAATAGAATCCGAAACACCTGTATGCTTCAATAAGTTAATAATTGACCCAATTTTGGCCGTAATGCGTCAGCAAAGCGCATCACGATTTCTTGTGGAGATGCTAACACTTTGTACGAGTACATTATGCTTAGCAGATGGTAGAAACGTGTTGTCATATCATTCAGTGTTTCACTTCCATGAACATGAAACCTTCAAAGTCTTTCTTTAGCAGATCATGCCGTATTTTTCTGGTTGCAGCATTACCTTCTCCTCTTGTTTCCAGGGTGTTGCACATATTTTTGGTGGTGGTGCAGTACACAAACTAATGATAAATATCTTTATGAAGTGCTTGTGTAAGGATAGCAAACGCCTTTTTCTCTATATCGTAAGCATTTTTATTACCTTCATCTAGGTTGGCTAAGGAGGTTGGATTCGATCCTGCTTCTTCAAGAGATTCTTTATAGGATGTAGTAAAACATGTCCATAATTTTGTGTTCCAACCGAGAACATATGTGTGGAAACGACTTTTCCATGAAGGATAATCGTTCATATGGTTCAGTTTAGGTGGGCGATTATTACTCCCAGTTTCATTCTCGCTCATAAGAAGAGTCTGAATGCTCTGGTTTTGGTTTGCGACACACGCCCATTGATTTCGGTAATCATGGCTGTATGTTGGGGCATTAAAGATTTAACCCATGAGGTTGCGGAGCTTTGAGAAGAGTCTTGATTTGTGCTTGAACTACTACTTCAATCCCACGGATTAGTACTCATATTTTCATGATTATGAAAATTAAAAGGTTTAAAGTCTAATTTTTAAAATAATAGTCTCCTTTTAAAAATCACAAAGTTTGAAAAACTGAAACACGAAAACAGAGTAAGTTGTTCTTCATACGAACCAATGTTTCGTACGAGTGTTTGTCCTTCGTACGAACCAGGTGTTTTGTACGAGGGACATTCTTTCGTGCGAATGACTTAGTCTTTCATGCGAACCAAGTTCTTCGTGCGGATGACTGGTCTTTCGCACGAACAGTCTAGTTCTTCATGCGAATGGGTTATTCCCACATATGTTTATCACATATAAATCTCTTTGCAGGGCTGGTTGGTAAAAAATTCCTTTTCTTGCATAGACTGGTTTTCGAAAGTGGTCTGTTGTCTACACAATTTTGGTTAAAAAGATAAACATTCTGTATCATCTTTTTCACTTTCAACAGTCAAGTCTAGAATGTCAGAGATTTGGTCAACCCTACAACAATATTCTGAGGAGTTTTCCGGTGAGTTTCTCCTGCAAATATGTTCAACTTGAATAGAAGAAAATTTTAAGAAAACCAGATTCTAACATGTCTCCATGTGTTCTAACAAGGTTTTTATGAAAATTTTCTGGGTACAACAAGTTTTAACTAAGTTTTAAGTTTGTTATCTTTAAAAATTTAAGTTTCCTACTGAAAGTTCAAGAACACTTCAAGAAACCCTCAAATCTAGCTCAGACACAAGCTTGGTTTTAAACAAGGAAGATAGCCAAAGCTCTGATACAACTTGTAGGTCCACTTGGAAGATCAAGGTTAACCTACTTACCTGTTTATCCAACACAAGTACGAGTGCGGAAACCTCGTAAGGATGCAAACAAAAGCAAAGTAAGAACACAGGATAACGAAAGATTCAATATCTTGATTACAGAAGAGAACTAGTACAAACATATACAAACAATGTTCATACAGACTCATGCAACACACTCTGTGCTCTTGTGTCTCTCTCTAGTATAGCTCTAGTATCTCTCTAGTATGTCCCACTCAGATGTCTAGCTATATCACTGAGAAGTGCATGTCTGCTTATATAGTGTCCACACCTAGCAACAGTACGAAGTATGTTGCTGGTCATACGAAACACCAAAAGACACGAAGAACATTCTCCAAATATGCTTGTACGAACGAACTGGCTCATATGAATCATGAACTGCCCCGTACGAATCAAGCAGGATGCTTTATTTGATGAACTCATTCGTGCATGCACTAAGTGGCTCGTACGACTATCTTGCTCGTATGAAGCATTCCCACTCGCACACAGAATTCTTCTTCGGAGAACGTGTCACAGACATGACGTAACAAGACTCAACATTATGCACGCATACAAATGTTTTGCACAGACAAACTAATCGTCGTACTAAACCAAGATAGGAGGATATTTGATTTGGTCGACACGACCAAACTATACAGACACTATAAACAAAGACCGTACAATTACAGAGGTAACTAAGAACAAGCGACAGACACAAAAGTGTATCAACAATAATGTTCGTAAAACAACCATTCTGAATCTCGCATGCTAGGAAAGCAGAATGATCCAAATTAAACCAAGTCTGGATGGTATAGGATACGGAAACCACCCGGTCTGAGTCCTTCTGGTTATTGATGGTACATGATCTGAAAACCAACGGAGTATGGATGCTAACCGAATCAATTGACTCTTGATGCTATAGGATTCCAAAAACCCTATGCTAACCGAACAAACAACCGAGTCTAAATGAAACAGAATCTCGATACCGCCCATTGGGAGTCCATCTTTGTGATGGTACACAATCTGAAACTAACTGAGTTTGGAGGCTAACCGAATCAATTCGATTCTGGATGCTATATGATCCCAAAAACACATAAATTCCGCCTTTAGGGAATAAAAAGGATCCAAATTCAACCGATTCTGGATGAAACAGAATCCGGCTACCGCCCATTGTAATTCCTAATTAGTCATCTTACAAGATCCGAATTCAACCGGGTATGGATGCTATCTAAATGTAGCTGAGTCTGTATGCTATACGATTCGTAAAACAACCATTCTGAATCTCGCATGCTATGGAAGCTTAATATCCAAATTAAATCGAGTCTGGATGGAACATGATAAGTGTGACATTGTGCCTTTTCAATCATTGCACAATTATATTTCCAAATATTTTTGTATTCAATAAAATCTTGTATTTTATTGATGAGAATGCAAAAATGTCAAACGTTGCACAATTTCAATCATTTTCGTGTTCGTTAGAGCGTTTTACGCATTTTTGTGAAACGTGTAACCGTACAACCGAACGAACCGACATCCATGAAATTTTATGGCATAATCCAAGTTACACATGTTCTAACACCTTTATATAACCAAAATATAAGGTTAAATGGGTTAAAAATGGCAAACAAGTGAAACTACAAGTCCAAGGGCCAAAAATGTCAAAAAAATAATAAATATTTTTGCTTCTTCACCAAGTTTGCCACCTATCTCCAAATTTTGACACCTATCACTCACTTTGCCACACTTAATTTGGTGTTGACACGTGTTACAACACTAATCCACACTTGAGGACACTTGTCATCACCTCCTTAATCCTAAAATACTATAAATACCCCATGATTCTTCCATTTTTTCACACCACTTCAAAACACTTCAAAGCAAAGTGTGAAATTCTTCTTTCTATCCTTCTTGGAGCTTGTTTCCAGCCTTTGGAAGCCTCCTATCTTGAGTTCCGAAAGTGTTCTTCAACACGAGTAAGTACTCTTCGTAGTTCTTTCATTATTTTAGCTATTTTGAGCTAAAAGTCAAACAGTTTGGTTCCTGATTGACTTTTGGTTCTTACCATATTTAGTCAACTCAAAGTTCAATTGAACTTTGCAACGGATTGTAATCACGAAGGTTATAATCCCTAACGATTTCACCTTCAGGTTACCACGTTTACTAGCCGAAGTGACGTGTCAAAGTTTCGGTCAAAAATGCACATGATGTGCATTTTACGACGAAACTATTTTCGGGTATCAAAACACCAAGTTTTGATACCAAATCGGTGTTATAAACTTAGTTAGACATATTTTGACATGTCTAACTCGTTTCGTGCTTATTTAGGGTCGTAAGTCTCGAATCTGACCCGTTTGGTCGATCTTAGGATCCGACCAAACACATATTTGTGACCATAGTTGTATAGGGAATAACCTACTGAGGTTATACCATATGGTCAAGTCATTTAGTTAGTGTTATGATAAGTCACTTCTTTGTTCTTAAAAAATGACCAAAATGCCCTTTTACGCATAAATCCATTTTAAACACATGTAACCAAATTTTATCATATAAACTGATGTTATAACATTTTCAAACATGTTTGAGGCATTTAAGACTTAACATAGGACGATCACACGTTTACGCTAATGACCCGTTAAAGTAGCATAAACTACCTTAACGAGTCATAATGGGTCAAAAGCACTAAGGATTCTTTCCAAATCAGAATGTTAAGTTTGGTAAACCATATCACATGAGTTCTAACACTCGTTTGGTTTATAAGACTTCATTCTATCTGATCTCCCATTTGTAGTCCCGGCACGCTAACATATTTATCTGACATTTTCGCAATCCAAAGTGAGTACAAAGCCCCCTCTTTTATATTTTCTAAATGTTTTGGGGTGATTCATACGTGCCTATATTTATTTTCAAGATTTCAAAACAATATTCATGGTTTATATATACAAAATGATTTTCAAAGTGAGTACATAGTTCCCGTCCTTTACATTTTCTAAATGTTTTGGGGTGATTTATATGTGCCTATAATTATTTTCAAGATTTCAAAACAATATACATGGTTTATTCTATACAAAATGATTTTCAATGTGAGTACATAGTTATCCTCTTTTACGTTTTAAATGTTTTGGGGTGATTCATATGTGCTAAACTATCTTTTCAAATCTAATTTTTACTAGGTAAGGCTTATGTGAGTACATAGCCCCCTCTTTAACATTTTCAAATGTTTTGGGGTGATTCATATGTGCTTATAATTATTTTCAAGATTTCAAAACAATATATATGGTTTATACATACAAAATGATTTTCAAAGTGAGTACATGGTTCCCCTCTTTTACATTTTCTAAATGTTTTGGGTGATTCATATGTGCCTATAATTATTTTCAAGATTTCAAAACAATATTCATGGTTTATATATACAAAATGATTTTCAAGGTGAGTACATAGTTCCCCCTCTTTTACGTTTTGCAAATGCTTTGCGGTGACTCATATGTGCTAAATCATTTTGAAGTTTTCAAAAAAAAACAATGTCTATGGTTTATATATAAAACAATACGATTTCAATAATGTGAACAACTTGTTGATGCATTATTCATAACACGAATAACATTCATTAGCTTTTGCCAAGCCGACCAGTAGTATGTTATGGTACCATAGGTCTAACAATGTTATGGTACCATAGGACTGACAATCCCATTATTGGACTGTTCACTGGATTTGGTGGAAGTCTAGGTAATGACAGGAACTGATCTGATTAATAAATCATTTGTCGATTTGGTAGTCTAGTTAAAGGAACCCTTTGGTGGTATAGTCAACACAGGTTTGAATGTGTTCATTAAAGAACGATCAAAAGTTCACAATTAAAAACACGGACGATTTGTTATGACATGGACAATTGGTTTATGACACTGACGATTGATTTATAACACGTACAACGCAATGATTTTCACTTAAAGATATAAACCATACAGAGTTTTCTTTTGAATCAATCTATTACAAGGTTTTTACAAAAGAAACGTTTTTGTCAAGATTCATGGCTATATGGTTTTCACAACTCTAACCAACTTGTTTTAGTCGGTTAATTGTATTGCAATATCAAACACTTTTGATACGAGGTTTTCACTTAACGACTCTTGTAGTCGGAGGAGGTTTTGCAATATCACAAAGCGACGAATTTGACATAATCACAAAACCTATGTACTCGCCGGCATTTTTATGCTGACTCTCTTTTCACATATGTTTCAGGTGTCAATGCTTGATCATATGATGCATGCTTCACGTATGAATGGACGCGGGCCTTAGTGACTTCAAACATGAAAGACAATTTATTTATGTGTTGTTTCTGTTTATCCCAAGATAATGTAAACATTTAACTTAATAAAACAAAATTTTAAATTCCATGAGTTGTGAAACAATAGTTCTGTGACATGACTCCCCGACGTTTCCGTCGCGGTTCGTTGTTTTAAGCGGTCAGGGTGTTACAGAAAGATTGGTATCAGAGCTTATGGTTATAGGGAATTAGGTTATTAGTAATGCTTTGACCTAGACTATAACCTTCCTAACGCGAGTTATCTTGTATTTAGATTATTAAAACAATACCATCACCTATCCTTAGGTGATTACCAAAACAAATACACAAGTTACAAATTCATTTTGAAAATCAATCATCTATCGTTAGATGATTTGTTTTGGCTTAAAGCCTTATAAGTATTCAAAATCCCGTCAAAGTTTGGGGTGTATTAAAGTGAACACATGCAATCTGGAAGGGTGGATGCCTGTACCCTAAGTTTTTTGTCTAAGGCTATAGTGTTCGTACAAATCCGCATTCTCGGACCAATCACTCTTACCTGGGAACTCTTAGGGTGAGTGTCCACCTATAGGCTAAAGCATGTCTTTGCGATACATTATAAAGACTCATTTACTTTGATTAGTCACCGTGTGGCGTTTGTTTGTTTTTAAGTAACGAACGAATGACCACCATCCTTATATTTCGTCGATATTTTTAACATCTCTCTTCATTATCCAATGTAAATCACACATATTTTCCCTCATGTTTTCTTCTAGAATGCCTCCTCGACGTAATACAACTCAAAATGATGAAATGGCAGCTATGATAGCTCAGAAGATAGTTGTTATGCTACCAAATCATGTGACTCAATTAAACCAAGCCAACAATAACAACAACCATGCACCTATTTCGTGCAACTTTAAACAATTCAATTCGGCTAAACCACTCAAGTTTAGTGGTTCTGAGGGAGCTACTGGGCTCCTACAGTGGTTTGAGAGTCTTGAGAGCACATTCCGTCATGTTCAATGTCTAAATGAGCACAAAGTAGAATTTGCTTCGAGTGTATTCCAAAAGAAGGCGCTCACATGGTGGAACGAAGTGGTGAAAGATAGGGGAGCTGATGTTGCAATGGCTCAGACATGGGAAGAGCTACGAGCTCTAACGATGAAGGAGCACTAAGAATGAATTCCACAACCTGAAACAGGATAGTGTGAACCTCTTGTACTTGATTATATTATTCGTAACTGCCAATTGTACCTCAATAACCGTCTTTTTTTCATTAACCTCATGCCAATGCCACTTGGGAGTTTATTGTCATAGTAGGCATGGACTGGTTAACCAAACACCATGCTGAAGTGATCTGTTTTGACAAGGTTGTTCGTATACCTCTTTCGTCTGGCGAAACCATAGAATTTCATGGAGAGAAACGCTCTAGTAGCCTAAAATTCATGACTTGTACCTAGGCCCAAAAATACCAACGAAAGAATTATTAGCCTTCTCGGCACCTATCATAGAGGAAAAAGGCAAGGGCAAAACTGTTCAGGACATCCCTGTTGTTCAGGAATATCCTGAAGTGTTTCCTAAAGAGCATCCTGGTTTACCCCCAATTCATCAAGTTGAGTTTCGTATTGACCTTGTACCTGGTGCCAACCCAATTGCCAAATCTCCTTACCTTCTTGCACCGTCTGAAATGCAAGAATTGTCAAAGCAACTCTAAAAACTTTCAGACAAGGGATTCATTCGTTCGAGCTTTTCACCTTGGGGCGCTCGTGTCCTATTCGTGAAAAAGAAGGATGGGTCCTTCCGTATGTGTATCGATTATACTGAGCTCAACCAACTTACAATCAAAAAACAATATCCCCTACCTCGCATTGACGATCTCTTTGATCAGCTACAAGGTGCGACCTGCCTTTCAAAGATTGATCTGCGTTCTGGGTATCATCAACTTCGTGTACTCGAAAAAGATATTCCCAAGACTGCTTTTCGCACTCGATACGGCCATTACGAGTTCACTGTCATGCCTTTTGCTTTGACGAATGTTCCTGCCTTATTCATGGACTTAATGAATAGGGGTTGTAAACCTTATTTAGACAAGTTCATCATTGTTTTCATCGACGACATCCTCATTTATTCTAAGTCTCGAGCCGATCACGAACAACATCTACGTCTAACGACGGAACTCCTAAAGAAAGAACAACTTTACGCCAAATTCTCCAAATGTGAATTTTGGCTAAAAGAAGTTCAATTTTTGGGACACATTATTAACGAACAAGGTCTACATGTAGATCCCGCCAAAATCCCACTAAACATGAGACAACGACTCTGGGTCGAACTTCTGAACGACTATGACTGCGAGATTCGCTGGTAAGGGGAATGTTGTGGCTGATGCGCTTAGTCGTAAGGAACGTGTCAAACTTCATTGTGTTCGAGTTCAATATGATATCCAGACATGTATCCTTCAAGCACAACATCCATGTGTGACCCAAAGCTTGTTGAAAAATGAGCTGCCACAAAATCTCGAACTTCAACTCGAAACAAAAGCCAACGGATTACTCTACTACAAGAACCGTTTGTGGAATCCTAGTCAAGACGATCTCCACACCTTATTGATGGACGAAGCTCATAAGTCTCGTTATTCAATCCATCCTGGTGCAGACAAAATATATAAGGATCTCTGTCACACCCTCAATTTCCACTTGCGGAGTTTTACCGTGAGGCGTGTGAACAAACCAGAATCCGAGACACTAGTAACATCGAACGACTCTATATGATTTGTTTATACGTTTTCCATAATCATTTGTTTAACCATTCATGGTTATTTTTAAATTGTCTTAGTTTGGTTTCAATGTTTAGCGGAAGCATTAGTTTTAAAGTTGAGCGGAAGCATTAAAGTAAAGTAAAGGAACGGGCGCCAACACAAACGCCAAAACTAAAGAAAAACCCAAACAATATTCGTAAATGAGACTCGATAAAAAGATGTCTTGATCAATGTAAGTGAGTGCACCTAGAGCTCCTAGCGTCCTGAGAGACATGTAAAGAAACAAGTGTCAACATTAAAGAAGAGTGAGTTCACAGGTTTTTATAAGTTCATTAGTTCGGTTAAAAGTTTGTTTCCCCCGTTATCCCTAACCCGGGATAACGATATAGTTCCATTATTCCAAACCCAGAATAATAATGATGTTGGTTCCATTATTCCTAACCCGGAATAATATTGTTGTTTGTTCCATTATTCCTAACCCGGAATAATAATGAGGTTGTTTTGTTCCATTATTCCTAACCCGGAAAAATATTGTTGTTTCGTTCCATTATTCCTAACCCGGAATAATATTGTTGTTTCGTAATTAAGTTCAATGTTAACATGTAGGTAGCGAGCCTAAAGTTATGTCACATAAGTGTTCGCGATCGAAGCTGACTGTTGTGCCTCCGTGTTGCCAGGCCTATCACTGACCATGGCGAAAGTTAGGCTAAATTATTCACCCGTTGACCATACCCGTCGGCTAGCGCGACTAGCTCGGGTGGGGCTTGTCGGGCCCAGTAGTACTACTTATAATTTCCCCGCTATCTACCCAACACTAACGATCCGAGAGTTTGTCGAGTACTTGTGTGATATAGCTGCTTAGTGACCATAACGTACATTAACATTAACTTAGTTACCGAATAGTTTAATGACGTTAATTTCGTATAATGTAAAGAGATAAAGTTGTAGAGTGTATACATGTTTCTCCCCGTGTTGTTTAAAACCGGATAAAATTAGGGGCCGTGAACTCACCTTTAGTTGCTCGGTTAGTTTAACACAGAAGTAGCAAATGATGGGACCGTTAGTTGCGTCCTAACAAGTCAATTGATTTAAAGTTAGTGTGTGAATCACACCAATACAAACCCTACACATAGCTAACACACAATGCGGTACACACAATAACAAAATCCTAAAACCCAATCATGCATGCAAGTATCATCATACCAATCATAGTGATCAAAACAACCTATCATGAACACAATTCAATCCATGCAACACTTTAGTACACACATTCGCAAGTTATCAAGTTTCAGCTTGTATACTCATAATTAGGCGGTTTTCGAGGATTTTTATAAAATAGTTCCAACGTTCCAAAAATTTCAATTTTTTTAAAGAAGGTATCAACTAAGCTGTAGAATTTTATGTAAATTTTTTAAGTTCTAACACTTTACTAATTATTCATAAATATTAATATACTAGGCTGCAGTCAGATTCGTCACTTTCTGACTGCAGTCCACGGAAGAATTTATTTAAAAATCACCGTTCATCCAATTAACAAAATTCCAGTCGGAGTTTCCCGGAAATTTCCATCTCCAGTAGCTGTACAAATTTCGTGATTCGACTCTCTACAGATTATGAGATCCAACTCGATAAACAACTAACAAATTTTCAGAATTTTCACAGCTTCAGTTACTGCACTTAATTGGCCGCTTAAAAATATCAAACGACCTTAGAAAAATATGAATCTAGTGCCATTAGAAGCATTTTTCAAAAATATACGTTTTAAGCTTCAGAAAATCTGTTTTCCGATAAATAATAACCAAGTTACAGCCAGTTGAAGTTGGCTGTAAACACCATTCAGCATCCTGATTTCAGCATTTTATCGCAATATAACACGCTTAAACAATCGAGACGTTAAATATAAACGAACAAGAACAGATTTATCAATCATATATCATCATGTACATCATACTCATGCAAACCCTAATCATAATATATGGTTTTTATCACAAAACGCAGCCTAATGATTCTTGATTCCAACTAATCATCATAATCGCAAACTAGCATAATTTATCGAATTAAACATCATACACTTTCATAATAATGATTCTACCATTACATACAAGCATGATCAAGAGTTTATAGACCCTAATATGACTTTGCAAAACAATGACAAACCCTAACCTTTAACAAAGAAGACTAATGAACCGGGAGCGAGATGGGAGTCGATTCGGATGATCAAGGGGATCGCGACCGAGAGGAAAAGTGGGAAGGCTGTCGCGACCGAGAGGAGGTGTAGGAAGGGCTGCCGTCGGCTGCTTCTTGTGCTAGGGTTTCTCTCTTTTTTTTTTTAAACATTCTCATGCAAGCTTATCAATATATAGTGTGGGTGGGGAAAGAAAAGGAGAAGGGTTTGGGCGGTTTGAGTCTTGCGGCCGCAAAGGGTTCGGGTGGGGTGGTTTGGGTCTTTAACTTGAGCCTCAAGTTTCGCTCAACTCCTTGAGTCGCAAGGAAATGATGTCGACTCGTTTTGCGGCTCGGTTTGATTCGTCTATATTTTTACTATATATATTTTATAACTAAAAATCATGAAATCGGAACATAACATAATAACTCCACCAAACTTATAAACGTTTAATACACATAGCACGTAATTCATTTGATAAGTTCACAAAGTTAGCGTAGTTATTTCGAGCGTGTAAATTAAATCTCCGAATCAATTTAGTGTAGGAATGAATAACCGTGAAGTAGTGCGTTTAAGATATCCGAAAAACCGGGATGTCACATTATCCCCATGTTGAAAGAATTTTCGTCCCGAAAATTGAGTAAACGCGGTTTAGAATGCAACGCACAGGTTTAGAGTGCCATGCACAAAGATTTAGTTCGTTAACAATGGTACACGAAATTACAAGAAAATTCCCCAGGTTGTCACATCATCCCCATGTTGAAAGAATTTTCGTCCCAAAAATTTAGTTGGTGGTATCATTAGCTTGCTGCTCAGCTGCAAAAAGGTGTGGGTATTTGCTTTTCAATTGGTCCTCTCTTTCCCACATGAACTCCGGTCCACGCTTAGAGTCCCAACGAACCTTGACGATCGGAATCTTGTTGTGCCTTCGAGTCTTGATCTCACGATCCATGATCTCGATAGGTTGTTCCACAAAGTGCAGTTGTTCATCCACTTGAATCTCATCCAATGGAATGACTAGGGTTTCATCTGATAGACACCGTGAAAAACGTTGTGAACTCCACTGAGTTCGGTAGGAAGGTCTAATTGATAAGCTACGGGTCCGATACGTTTCATGATCACAAACGGGCCTACGTACCGTGGGTTTAGTTTGCCTCGTTTCCCAAAGCATATTACACCCTTCCAGGGTGACACCTTCAGTAGGACGCGGTCGCCTACTTGAAATTCGAGCAGTTTGCGTCGTTGATCAGCGTAGCTTTTCTGTCGATCTCGTGCCGCTGCCATGCGGTTTCTGATTTGTACAATCTTTTCAGTTGCCTCAAGTATCAACTCAGGGCCTATGAGTTGACTGTCACCGACTTCTGCCCAACAGACCGGTGACCGTATAATGCTTCAAACGGTGCTGCCGATATACTCATATGGTAACTGTTGTTATACGAGAATTCCACTAGAGGCAGATGGATTTCCCAACTATTCCCGAAGTCTATCATGCATGCCCTAAGCATGTCTTCCAAGGTCTGAATGGTCCTTTCGCTTTGACCATCCGTCTGAGGGTGATAAGCTGTGCTCATATCTAAGCGTGTACCCAACGCTTTCTGAAGTGACTGCCAAAAGTTGGACGTGAAACGAGCATCTCTGTCTGAGATGATTGACGTTGGCACTCCGTGCCGAGAAACTACTTCCTTAATGTAGATGCGAGTCAACTTATCCATCTTATCTGTTTCTTTAATCGCTAGGAAGTGTGCGACTTAGTTAAACGATCCACGATCACCCAGATGGTATCGCAACCACCGAAAGTTCGCGGGAGTTTAGTGATGAAGTCCATCGAGATCTGATCCCATTTCCACACTTGGATCTCAGGTTATTGAAGTAGCCCCGATGGCTTCTGATACTCCACCTTGACTTTCGCACAAGTCAAACACTTGCTCACGTAGGTGGCTATATCCGCTTTCATATTGGGCCACCAGTACGCGGCTTTAAGGTCTTGATACATCTTATCCGAACCAGGATGGACAGAGTATCGGGATTTGTGAGCTTCGTCCATGACTAGCTTTCTGAGGTCTCCGTGGAGAGGTACCCATATGCGATTCATGAAATACCAGGCTCCATTGGGTTTTACTTCCCAATCGCGTTCCATTTTTCCCACCGATTCGGCCTTGATGTTTTCTTCCTTAATTGCTTCTAACTGTGCGTCGCGTATCTGTTCGGGTAACCCCGAATGAATGGTGAACTGTAGTGCTCGTACCCGACGAGGTTTCAAGTGCTCCTTCCTACTGAGGGCATCAGCTACCACGTTAGCTTTACCCGGGTGATACCGAATGGCACATTCATAATCGTTCAGGAGTTCGATGTAACATCCGTAAAAACGGATTTTACCAAACCCGCTCCGTTTATTAACCGAACAATCAGTTTAAAATTTCATGGCGTATTTAATGCCCAAATTAATTTTAAACGATACATAATTAATTATTATATTGGAATATATAATTTGTTTTTGAAAAATTGTTAAAAATAATGAAATAAAAATAAAATGGTTCTGCCGGGTTTCGAACCCGGGTCAGTCAACCGGTTCAGCAAAGTCTTATAGCACACACACTCAACCACTGCGCCACTAGTATTCTTTGTTAATTATTAGAATCAATTAATTCATATCATGATTCTCGAATTCAAAACCGGCGCCCAAATTGCAGTCGTCAGAAATCCCGGCGATCTCGCGAGATTGGACGGTTTCTTCAAGTCTTAACGTAAACATTTAAACCCACATCGGTTATAACTGACGCCTGAGTCCGCGACACAAGCTATAACCGCCGAGAATTTCTAACCGACGAATCAAGTCGGAAATAGGACCAAATTCATTGACGACTTGCCTTATTAAATACCCCCTCAAACCTCTGCAAGCTTTTTCGCTCAAAACCGCACCTTTACCCGACGTAATTCCACTCGCCGGAAAATTTCTGCACATCGCCGGAAAACCGAACCCTTCGCTGAAGACTCTCTGCCGCAAGACACACGACGCCGGAGTCTTTTGCTGTCACCGGAGTTCTGCCGGAGAAACAGAGAAGTCCAGTCGGTATACCTTACGCTTAAATCCTTCATTCTTTTTATTTAATCTCACATGTAATTAACCACCAGACACTAATGATCATGATTAACACTTCGAACCAGTCAGTCATCGTTTCTGGTTAAGACTGACGAAGAAGACGAACTTTCGGTAACATATAAGTTTATTATAAATCAAGATATAACTCGGGTTAGACACACAGTCCAGCGGTGGACTGTGTGCACACTAAACACGCAAACGTCTTGAGTTCGAATCTTGTCCCACGCATACTCGCTTGAATAAAAATGTTCCTTTTTATTACCGAACCGGAGTCACCGCTGTTACATGTTAAGTTTATTAATAACCGGAATAATAACCAAGTTAGACACACAGTCCAGTGGTGGACTGTGTGAATGTTTAATCACACGTCACGAGTTCGAGTCCGGTCTACTGCACCGATTCGGACAATTATCTAACTTTTTAAATAAGTCAGAAATGAAAATACTTAGTTTGTATTTAAGTATAATAAAAATCGGTTTATATAACAAGTTAAACACACAGTCCAGCGGTGGACTGTGTGTTAACCTAAACCACAGGTCCCGGGTTCAAGACTTGTGGAGCGCACCGAGTCACTGATTAAAAACCTTTTTAGAAATAAGTTGATTTTCGGATTAATCTAATTAATATATAAATATAATTAAAAACATAAATATTTCGAGTTAGACACGTAGCTCAGTTGGTAGAGCTGCGTGCACGCGTACGGGAGGTCTCGGGTTCGAGCCTTTACTCAGCGCACACTTACACGCATACGAACCGGTCAAACAGTCAAGGTCAAAGGGCAAGGTCAAAGTCACGTCACGTCAACGGTCAAAAAAGTCAACTTTTTTTATTATTTTTATTTATTTATTTTAATTAAAAATCAATTAAAAATACTTAAAAATAACATTTTTAAGGTTAGAAAATAGCCTTAAACTCACAAAAATACACCCAACAATCCTACTAAAATGGATTAATAAAATCCGTTTACTTACCGAACCATAATGCTATTTATCTAGGTTAATTTCACTCGTGGTTAAAACCACTTCGCGTGCATTCAACATCATCAACCGAACGCACCCACTGTGAGTGAATCTTACAACTCCCCATTTTTAATTACACGTTTTGGGGTGTGTCATGTGTCACAAAATAATTAACTCGTTTATTTAAACTTGTGCCATACCATATCGTGATCTAAACTTAGATTGTTTTATTGTTGTGATTATGTATTTCATTTTGTCAACTTATATGAAATTCATTCATTAAGCCCATCAGTTCCTCGTTGGAGACGACTTGAGCAACGCGTGCCTCAAAACCAACCCATTATTGTTCATGTGTGTATTATTGAGTTTATATTGTTGGTAGTTATGTCTTTCATATTATCATGGTTATGCAATTCATTCATTAGGCCCATCAGTTCCTCGTGAGAGACGAGTTGAGCAACGCGTGCCTCTAAACGATCCATTATTGTTCATGTGTGTATTGTTTAATATTAAATTGATTTATGAATAAGTTTACATCTATTTTTTACTCATGTGTGGTTGTGCACTTTATTTCATAATCAATTAAATAAACTTGTTCAAATGTTTTCCATAGGATTCACTCGCCAACTTTTTGTTGATCCAAAAACCCTTTTACACATGATACAGGTGAACAGGATGAAGCAAGGAAAACATAGGAAATGCCTTAGAAGAAAACAATGAAGCCTAGATTGATATTTAGGACATGTTGTAATATTGATTGTAATTTTCCATTAAAGTGTATTAATGAATATGAAACGTTAAAATAAATGTCATGAGCTTTGATGATAACCCAATCATGCCCCGATCACCTTTTCCGCTGCGGGTCGGGGTGTGACAGATTGGTATCAGAGCCATGACTATAGGGATATAGGATAGGTTATTAGACCCTTAGAGCCTATACTATAGTCTGCCTAAATTTTAATTGATTAGGTGGTTACATACAAACTTATGATATTTATTTGTTTCATATTTGTTTATATTTACAGTCAAACATATATACTTACATACACATTCATTATACATATATCAATGTTCATATATTCAATTCATCTTCATACATTTGTTATTCAAAGATTTTGTTGCAATTTTCAAATCTCATCAGAGTAAGTTCTGCGACGGGCATGTAGTAACTGGAAGGGTACAAGTACCGGTAGTCGGAACTTCCTGTCTAGGTTGGCATTCGTATAAATCCAATATAACGGACTAGTTTGCCTACCTGGGGACTAACGATGAGAGTACGAAGGACCTATTAGGCCAAAGCATGCCACACCAAACGTCGTTCGAACTAACCCCACTTTGAGGTGTCACCGTGTCTACACCTGGACACATTCCGAATCTCATACGTTATATACATATTTCTCGATTTTCTCCGGGTTTTAGTGTACGCAACCAGGCTAACACATGCGAACCATATGAAAAACCCGGTATTCATGGGGGCCCACATGATTACGAAGGTGAAGTATGGCGGCATGTAGGGCCTAATAGCGAGCAAAGCCCAAGACATCCTATGGATGTAGTAGATTTATTTTTCTATAATTATTTTATGAATGTTCATTCCTAGTGCGACCCATGAACCCAAAAACATCCAACTCATACTCTTAACATGTATTCCTTGTAGATGTCTTCTAACCTCGCCCGTAGGAAGATGACAGCAGGAAAGGCCCGCGAGCGCATGGCTGCCCTAATCGCTCAACAAATGGCTGCCGTAATACCCAACATTGTAATCCAAGTACAACAAGCACTTACCGCTAATCCTGTCAATCAAGAAAATCAAAACGTTATCAACCCTCCCCCAAATATCACTAAATGCACCTACAAGCATTTCAAATCATGAGACCCTCCAAAATACAAAGGGACTGAAGGCGTCACCGCTCTCCTCCATTGTTTGAAGAGATGGAGAACACTTTTCTAAATTGCGATTGCCCCGATGATCGCAAAGTGCGATATGCTACCGGTCGATTATATAGGATAGCACTTACTTGGTGGAATACAGAGAAGGCCAAAAGAGGTGTGGAAGATGCTATGACTTTAACTTGGAACGAATTGAAGGAAATCATGACCAGACGATTTTGCCCAAGGAGCGAAATCAAGAAATTAGAAGATGAATTTTATTCGTTGAAGCAAAAGGATGGAGACCACACCACATACAACAAAAGATTCCTCGAGTTACATCAAATGGTTCCCAACATGTTCACTCCCCTCTACCATTTGATCGAGCACTACATTCGTGGTCTTCCGTCAAAGATTCAAGACTCTGTAATAAGTACCACGCCTGCAACATTGGAAGCGGCAATGGAGTTAACTACAGAGCTCACCGAGAACCGAATCCGGAACAAAGACTTCAAGGAGGAGAAGAAGAAGGATAAAGCATCGACTGAAACCTCCGACTCCACCCAAACCGAATCCCCTTCTCAACCCACTTCTAAGAGAAAAAGAGACGGGCAACTTTTTGCTGCTATCCAACGAAATCAACCAATTTCACACGCCATACCCATCCAAGCTATCCAAATCACTCAAGTGGCACCCAATTCAACTTACCCAAATAAGAAACCATATCTTGGACCTCACCCTCGATGCAACAACTGTTTTTATCACCATCCCCTTACCTTACCTTGTCGACTATGTTCAACTTGTGGACGCTATGGTCATTTGAGCAACGTTTGCCGCACCTTTCAAAACCAAATCTCTTCCCCTACCCAAAACATGGTCCAAACCTATCAACAACCCCAATACCCCATGTTCCCATATGTTCGAGCTTGTTTCAATTGTGGCGACCCTACCCACTTTAGAAACACGTGCCCTCGATTAGTTAACATCATAAACGCTCAAGCCCAATCAAACCCAGTTAACCAAGTAAACTAAGAAAACCCAACCGCTATGCCACCAGCAAGAGGAAGAGTCTTCAACATCAACGCCAATCCTGTCGAAGATAATGACGGCCCAAACGAAGATACCCAACTAGTCCTCTTCACCGAAAATCCAGATTCAACTCCTATCGTTTAGTTTTATGTTTTTCTTTATCAAATAGAACAAAACATAACTTAAGGATAAAGCCAATGAAACTTTGACAAGAATATGGTGGATACGCCGCTGGTACTTCCTATATATAAGTATTCTTGTCAAAGGATCAGAAGCATTATCTGGCGGTAATGAGAGGTTCCATGTGTAAACTGTTTGAGTAATTATTGTTTATTATTTTCAGTACATGCAATTTCATACCGCTCCCCATTACATTATGAGCGTTGAGCATGTTCCCCATTTCATTATGAGGTTGAACCTGGCATGCCCACATACGATCGGCTTCGTTTGATTGAGCCTTGATCGTACAGACCTTTTCATTTTCAGTACATGCAATACGATCGGCTCCGTTTGATTGAGCCTTGATCGCACAGACATTTTCATTATCAGTATCTTGTGGTTGTTGTGTTTGTTGTAGAGTCACATAGAACTAATCATAACTTGCGGATAAAGTCAATGAGAATTTGACGAGAATATGGTGGATACGCCGCTGGTACTTCCTATATATAAGTATTCTTGTCAAAGGATCGGAGGCATTATCAGGCGGTTATGAGAGGTTCCATGTATAGGCTGTTTGTGTGGTTATTGTTTAGGTTAAATTTATTATTTTCAGTACATGCAATACGATCGGCTCCGTTTGATTGAGCCTTGATCGCACATACATTTTCATTTTCAGTACATGCAATACGATCGGCTCCGTTTGATTGAGCCTTGATCGCACATACATTTTCATTATCAGTATCTTGTGGTCGTTGTGTTTGTTGTAGAGTCACATAGAACTAATCATAACTTGTGGATAAAGTCAATGAAAATTTGACAAGAATATGGTGGATACGCTGCTGGTACTTTCTAAATATAAGTATTCTTGTCAAAGAATCAGAGGCATTGTCAGACGGTTATGAGAAGTTCTATGTAGGATTTAGTAGTTTCTTGGTAACTAATCATAACTTGTGGATAAAACCAATGAAAATTTGGCAAGAATATGGTGGATACGCCGCTGGTACTTCCTATATATAAGTATTCTTGCCAAAGGATCAGAGGCATTATCAGGCGGTTATGAGAAGTTCCATTAGGATTTAGTATTGCCCTGGGTTAGAATTTGTGTTACATTTATATCATCTCGCTATTTAAAGAAATTGGATTGTGTTCCATTTCTACATAAACTAACCTCTCCATCATAACAAACGAGAGAGGAACTGTCACCATTCAAACATATATGCTATCAGAATGTGGATTCAAATATTAGCTGTTGTGTTTATTTATGTTCTATAGTCATAGAACCAATCATAACTTACTGATAAAACCAATGAAAATTTGACAAGAATATGGTGGATACGCTGCTGATACTTCCTATATATAAGTATTCTTGTCAAAGGATCAGAGGTATTGTTAGATGGTTATGAGAAGTTCCATGTAGGTTGTAGTATTAGAAGTTTTGCCTTAGGATATAACCATATCCTTCCAAACATATCCAAACTCTTATGCATGATATCATATTTAGCGAATCAATTCTGCTTATCAATACTTTTACAGTAGGCAACAAAAAACGATTCCTGTAATAGGGTACTTAACTCTTACAAGGGACGTTACCACCTCAAACAAAAAATTAAACTCTTACTTTTCTTCAAAGTATGTAACTGTCAAACTAAACACCATCATTCTTTTAGTCAAATATATCACTACTTAAATTTCGGGACGAAATTTCCAAAAAGCAGGGGATACTGTAACATCCGTCAAAAACGGATTTTACCAAACCCGCTCCGTTTATTAACCGAACAATCAGTTTAAAATTTCATGGCGTATTTAATGCCCAAATTAATTTTAAACGATACATAATTAATTATTATACTGGAATATATAATTTGTTTTGGAAAAATTGTTAAAAATAATGAAATAAAAATATAATGGTTCTGCCGGGTTTCGAACCCGGGTCAGTCAACCGGTTCAGCAAAGTCTTATCGCACACACACTCAACCACTGCGCCACTAGTATTCTTTGTTAATTATTAGAATCAATTAATTCATATCATGATTCTCGAATTCAAAACCGGCGCCCAAATTGCAGTCGTCGGAAATCCCGGCGATCTCGCGAGATTGGACGGTTTCTTCAAGTCTTATGGTAAACATTAAAACCCACATCGGTTATAACCGACGCCTGAGTCCGCGACACAAGCTATAACCGCCGGAGAATTTCTAACCGACGAATCAAGTCGGAAATAGGACAAAATTCATCGACGACTTGCCTTATAAATACCCCCTCAAACCTCTGCAAGCTTTTTCGCTCAAAACCGCACCTTTACCCGACGTAATTCCACTCGCCGGAAAATTTCTGCACATCGCCGGAAAACCGAACCCCTCACTTCTGAGCCTTACTAAACCCCCTGAGCTTATACCGAAGTCACCCACATCCTTTTCAAGCTCGCTGAAGACTCTCTGCCGCAAGACACACGACGCCGGAATCTTTTGCTGTCACCGGAGTTCTGCAGGAGAAACAGAGAAGTCCAGTCGGTATACCTTACGCTTAAATCCTTCGTTCTTTTTATTTAATCTCACATGTAATTAACCACCAGACACTAATGATCATGATTAACACTTCGAACCAGTCAGTCACCGTTTCTGGTTAAGACTGACGAAGAAGACGAAGTTTCGGTAACATATAAGTTTATTATAAATCAAGATATAACTCGGGTTAGACACACAGCCCAGCGGTGGAAATATGTGCACACTAAACACGCAAACGTCTTGAGTTCGAATCTTGTCCCACGCATACTCGCTTGAATAAAAATGTTCCTTTTTATTACCGAACCGGAGTCACCGTTGTTACATGTTAAGTTTATTAATAACCGGAATAATAACCAAGTTAGACACACAGTCCAGTGGTGGACTGTGTGAATGTTTAATCACACGTCACGAGTTCGAGTCCGGTCTACTGCATCGATTCGGACAATTATCTAACTTTTTAATAAGTCAGAAATGAAAATACTTAGTTTGTATTTAAGTATAATAAAAATCGGTTTATATAACAAGTTAAACACACAGTCCAGCGGTGGACTGTGTGTTTAACCTAAACCACAGGTCCCGGGTTCGAGACCTGTGGAGCGCACCGAGTAACTGATTAAAAACCTTTTTAGAAATAAGTTGATTTTCGTATTAATCTAATTAATATATAAATATAATTAAAAACATAAATATTTCGGGTTAGACATGTAGCTCAGTTGGTAGAGCTGTGTGCACGCGTACGGGAGGTCTCGGGTTCGAGCCTCACTCAGCGCACACTTACACGCATACGAACCGGTCAAACAGTCAAGGTCAAAGGTCAAAGGTCAACGGTCAACGGTCAAAAAAGTCAAATTTTTTTTATTATTTTAATTAAAAATCAATTAAAAATACTTAAAAATAACATTTTTAAGGTTAGAAAATAGCCTTAAACTCACAAAAATACACCCAACAATCCTACTAAAATGGATTAATAAAATCCGTTTACTTACCAAACCATAATGCTATTTATCTAGGTTAATTTCACTCGTGGTTAAAACCACTTCGCGTGCATTCAACATCATCAACCGAACGCACCCACTGTGAGTGAATCTTACAACTACCCCTTTTTAATTACACGTTTTGGGGTGTGTCATGTGTCACAAAATAATTAACTCGTTTATTTAAACTTGTGCCATACCATATCGTGATCTAAACTTAGATTGTTTATATTGTTGTGATTATGTATTTCATTTTGTCAACTTATATGAAATTCATTCATTAAGCCCATCAGTTCCTCGTGGGAGACGAGTTGAGCAACGCGTGCCTCAAAACCAATCCATTATTGTTCATGTGTGTATTATTGAGTTTATATTGTTGGTAGTTATGTCTTTCATATTATCATGGTTATGCAATTCATTCATTAGGCCCATCAGTTCCTCGTGAGAGACGAGTTGAGCAACGCGTGCCTCTAAACGATCCATTATTGTTCATGTGTGTATTGTTTAATATTAAATTGATTTATGAATAAGTTTACATCTATTTTTACTCATGTGTGGTTGTGCACTTTATTTCATAATCAATTAAATAAACTTGTTCAAATGTTTTCCATAGGATTCACTTGCCAACTTTTTGTTGATCCAAAAACCCTTTTACACATGATACAGGTGAACAGGATGAAGCAAGGAAAACATAGGAAATGCCTTAGAAGAAAACAATGAAGCCTAGATTGATATTTAGGACATGTTGTAATATTGATTGTAATTTTCCATTAAAGTGTATTAATGAATATGAAACGTTAAAATAAATGTCATGAGCTTTGATGATAACCCAATCATGCCCCGATCACCTTTTCCGCTGCGGGTCGGGGTGTGACATTCGACCCAGCGACGCTGTCGCATGTTCAACTCCTTCTGGTCAAAGATGTGTTGGAGGCTCTTGTGATCTGTATAGATTGTGCGCTTTGTTCCATATAGGTAGTGTCTCCAAATCTTAAGCGCAAACACCAATGCTCCCAATTCCAGGTCATGTGTTGTGTAGTTTTTCTCGTGAACCTTCAATTGTCGGGACGCATACGCGATGACCTTATCACGTTGCATGAGTACGCATCCCAATCCCTGAATGGAAGCATCACAATATACCACAAAATCATCAGTCCCTTCCGGCAAGGACAGAATGGGTGCACTGCAAAGTTTCTGCTTCAGCAATTGAAATGCTGCTTCCTGCTTGTCACCCCAAGCATACTTGGTGCCTTTCTGGGTGAGGGTGGTAAGCGGTTGCGCGATCTTTGGAAATCCTCGATGAAACGTCTGTAGTAACCCGCCAAACCCAAAAATTGGCGGATCTCTGTCGGTGTCCTGGGTGCTTCCCAGTTCTTGATAGCATCGATCTTGGCGGGATCAATGTGGATACCCTTTTCATTCACAATATGCCCGAGGAACTGAACTTCCCGAATCCAGAAATCACACTTTGAAAGCTTGGCATATAGTTTCTCCTGTTGAAGTAATTCCAGCAGTAATCGTAGATGTTCAGCATGTTCTTCTTCACCTTTAGAGTAGATGAGTATGTCATCGATGAACACAATGACAAACTTGTCGAGATACGGTTTACACACGCGGTTCATGAGATCCATGAACACCGCGGGTGCGTTGGTGAGACCGAAGGGCATGACCAAAAACTCATAATGGCCATACCGAGTACGAAATGCCGTCTTAGCAATATCCTCCTCCCTGACGCGTAACTGGTGATAACCGGACCGTAGATCAATTTTGGAGTAGTAGCTTGACCCTTGAAGTTTGTCGAAGAGATCGTCGATGCGAGGTAATGGGTATCAGTTCATGACAGTAACCTTATTGAGTTCCCTGTATTCGATGCACATACGGAAGGTCCCGTCCTTCTTCTTGACAAAAAGGACCGGAGCTCCCCATGGCGAAGTACTAGGTCGGATAAATCCTTTTTCTAACAATTCCTGAAGTTGGGTAGACAGCTCTTGCAGCTTGGCTGGAGCTAGGCTGTATGGGGCCTTGGCTATGGGAGTTGCATGGTTTGCCAATTCAATTTCAAACTCCACTTGTCGATGTGGTGGAAGACAGGTAACTCCTCTGGAAATACATCGGAAAAAATCACGGACGACGGGGATATCTTCTATACGCTTCTCGTCCTTAGGCTGTTCGGTGACCAGTGTGAGAAAAGCGAAGGAGTTCTTCCTCCGAAGATACTTCTGTGCTTGCATGTAAGAGATGATGTTTGTGACGGCGCCTGCCTTCTCGCCTTGCACCATCAAGACTTCATCGTTAGGGAGCGGAATACGGATAGATTTCTCGAAGCAGTGGACTTCAGCTCGGACGTCGGATAGCCAGTCCATTCGGGCTACCACGTCAAAACTACCCAGGGTAGTTGTCATCAGATCAATGGTAAAGGTGTGACCCGCGAGTTTAAGTTGACAACCGGATACTAAATGGGTCACATCTACAGATTTACCATCGGCTAGTTCTATGACGTAAGGAGTCTCTAGGGGTTTAGGCGTGAGATTTAGGTTCTTCCTAAAAGACTCAGATATAAAACTCCTATCCGTACCCGTATCAAAAAGTACAGTAGAAAAATGTTCGTTAAGGGGAAACTTACCGGTGACCACGTTCGAGTCGTTTCTGCCCTCTCCGCGGCCTAGCGTAAATGCACGACCTTTGGCACCTCCTGTGCCACCATTTCCATTGTTGTTTTTGTTATTGTTGTTGTTGTGGTTGTGGTTGTTGTTGTTCCCACCATTGTTGTTGTTGTTGCGAAGCTGTGGGCAGTCTCGTTTGAAGTGGGCAGTGCTACCACACTGATAGCACCCCCGGTTAATACCCTGTTGTTTACCCTGGTGTTGATTTTGGTTTTTTCGAGACCTGATTTCTCCACGACAATCCTTTGCCGCGTGTCCCACTTTGCCACATCGTTGGCAGTGATTCCCGGCACAAGGGCCGTGATGATGGAGGTTACAACGATTACATTGCGGCTTTCGACCCACATAGCCGCTGGTGTTCTGGGTGTTGTTGGCGGGCTGATTATTGTGACCCCGGTTGCTGTTGAAATTATTGAACCGTTTCTGGTTCCCTTGTTGTGGCTGGGCTGACGAAGACTGTCGAGCAGGCGAGTCTTCAAATTTTCTTTTATTATCAGGGAAAACTTCAGTTGCACCCCGAGATGGCAACTTCTTTTGTTCCACCGCCTTATCGGTGAGTTTGTGCGCCAGCCTGATCGCTTGATGCTCAGTTGCAGGGTTGCTAGCCATTACCATGCCCTGGATCTCGGGGACCAGACCCCCAAGGTAAAACTCGACTCGTTTCTCAATGGTGTTGGCCAGATCGGGGCATAGGAATACTAGATTGTGATGTTTCGCCGTGTACGCTTCAATTTCAGATCCTACCATCTTATGGTTCCATAGTGCTTGCTCCAACTGCTGAACTCTGTCTAGCGGACAATACTCCTCTTTGATTAGGGCCTTAAACTCGACCCAGGCCATTGCGTTTGCAGCAATAAGTCCACGCGTTTGGACTTGTGCATTCCACCAAGTTAGTGCCCCATCCTCCAACGTTGAGGCAGGATACTTAACCTTGTTGGCCTCAAGGCAATTGCACATCTCGAACACTGATTTGACTTTTCAATCCAACGGACCAGTCCTATGGGCCCTTCTGCAACCGTGAATTTGCTCGGTTTCGCATCGAGGAACATCTTGTAGGGGTTAAGACCCCCTCCTGCTGGTGGGTTTTGAACACCTGCCAGAGCAGCATTCACGTGTTCTTGGATCATTGCGGCCAATTCTTCGGGCGTCATGTTGAGGTTTCCGCGACGTCCAGTTGCCATTTTAGATGAGTCAGTCTTCAACGTCTCCATCTCCTAAGTCGCTCTCGTTGCCGTCATCCTCCGCGGCGTTTCCAGCTTCTACAGCCGGGTCTTCCTCCGGATCCTCCTCTGGATCCTCCTCTTCTTCCTCTACCGGCGCTGGAGGGGCCGGTGCTGGTGCGGGTACTAGTACAGGTGCCTGATTCTGTTCTAGTTCTTGAATTCTCCAGCTAGACTCAAGAACTCTGTCTTTGAGCCAGTCAGCCGTTAGCTGCTCAGCACAAAGATCTCTAGCTAAAGTGTTACGAGCTATCTTACTCTCATATTGCTCTTCCTCGAGCGATCCAGTCTTACCTGTTAATTGTCGTATCATCCATCCCTGTGCTAGGATGGTTTCATGCATTCTTTCTAGTTGTTCTTGTTGTTTTCTTATCATATCTCTAAGTAGGTCGTTCCCTACTTCTAACGAGTTAACCGTTTTGACCGGCACAGCAATGGTCGGGCGTGAGGACGACTCCTCCCCTAGAGCGAGCCTTTTTCTCACAGCTGAGCGTGTCTCCACGCCATGAGGTGGTGAGGGTTCCACCATAGGTGCCTTCCCCGGCACCCTTGGTTGCAAAAGTTTGTCAGATGATGATGATGATGACATTGCCTGTTGGTTGTGTAGTTAGTTACGAGTTGCGTTTATTTCAATATGCATTTATATTTTACATAACATAGTTGTGGTACAACACATAACAAGATATAACAGTTCAGTGCCAAACTAAGTCTAGTGTCATGAAATCAGCTATAGTTTAGATCTACTTTTAATGCAAACCTGGTTCTCTATAGCTAGAGGCTCTGATACCAATCTGTCACACCCTCAATTTCCACTTGCGGAGTTTTACCGCGAGGCGTGTGAACAAACCAGAATCCGAGACACTAGTAACATCGAACGACTCTATATGATTTGTTTATACGTTTTCCAAAATCATTTGTTTAACCATTCATGGTTATTTTTAAATTGTCTTAGTTTGGTTTCAATGTTTAGCGGAAGCATCAGTTTTAAAGTTGAGCGGAAGCATTAAAGTAAAGTAAAGGAACGGGCGCCAACACAAACGCCAAAACTAAAGAAAAACCCAAACAATATTCGTAAATGAGACTCGATAAAAAGATGTCTTGATCAATGCAAGTGAGTGCACCTAGAGCTCCTAGCGTCCTGAGAAACATGTAAAGAAACAAGTGTCAACATTAAAGAAGAGTGATTTCACATGTTTTTATAAGTTCATTAGTTCGGTTAAAAGTTTGTTTCCCCCGTTATCCCTAACCCGGGATAACGATATAGTTCCATTATTCCAAACCCGGAATAATAATGATGTTGGTTCCATTATTCCTAACCTGGAATAATATTGTTGTTTGTTCCATTATTCCTAACCCGGAATAATAATGATGTTGTTTCGTTCCATTATTCCTAACTCGGAATAATATTGTTGTTTCGTTCCATTATTCCTAACCCGGAATAATATTGTTGTTTCGTAATTAAGTTCAATGTTAACATGTAGGTAGCGAGCCTAAAGTTATGTCACATAAGTGTTCGCGATCGAAGCTGACTGTTGTGCCTCCGTGTTGCCAGGCCTATCACTGACCATGGCGAAAGTTAGGCTAAATTATTCACCCGTTGACCATACCCGGTCGGCTAGCGCGACTAGCTCGGGTGGGGCTTGTCGGGCCCAGTAGTACTACTTATAATTTCCCCGCTATCTAACCCAATACTAACGATCCGAGAGTTTGTCGAGGACTTGTGTGATATAGCTGCTTAGTGACCATAACGTACATTAACATTAACTTAGTTACCGAATAGTTTAATGACGTTAATTTCGTATAACGTAAAGAGATAAAGTTGTAGAGTGTATACATGTTTCTCCCCGTGTTGTTTAAAACCGGATAAAATTAGGGGCCGTGAACTCACCTTTAGTTGCTCGGTTAGTGTAACACAGAAGTAGCAAATGATGGGACCGTTAGTTGCGTCCTAACAAGTCAATTGATTTAAAGTTAGTGTGTGAATCACACAAATACAAACCGTACACATAGCTAACACACAATGCGGTACACACAATAACAAAATCCTAAAACCCAATCATGCATGCAAGTATCATCATACCAATCATAGTGATCAAAACAACCTATCATGAACACAGTTCAATCCATGCAACACTTTAGTACACACATTCGCAAGTTATCAAGTTTCAGCTTGTATACTCATAATTAGGCTGTTTTCGAGGATTTTTATAAAATAGTTCCAACGTTCCAAAAATTCCAATTTTTTTACAGAAGGTATCAACTAAGATGTAGAATTTTATGTAAATTTTTCAAATTCTAACACTTTACTAATTATTCATAAAATTAATATACTAGGCTGCAGTCAGATTCGTCGCTTTCTGACTGCAGTCCACGGGAGAATTTATTTAAAAATCACCGTTCATCCAATTAACAAAATTTCAGTGGGAGTGTCCCGGAAATTTCCATCTCCAGTAGCTGTGCAAATTTTGTGATTCGACTCTCTACAGATTATGAGATCCGACTAGATAAACAACTAACAAATTTTCAGAATTTTCACAGCTTCAGTTACTGCACTTAATGGGCCCCGTAAAAATATCAAACGACCTCAGAAAAATATGAATCCAGTTCCATTAGAAGAGTTTTTCAAAAATATACGTTTTAGGCTTCAGAAAATCCGTTTTTCGATAAATAATAACCAAGTTACAGCCAGTTGAAGTTGGCTGTAAACACCATTCAGCATTTTACCGCAATATAACACGCTTAAACAATCGAGACGTTAAATATAAACGATCAAGAACAGATTTATCAATCATATATCATCATGTACATCATACTCATGCAAACCCTAATCATAATATATGGTTTTTATCACAAAACACAGCCTAATGATTCTTGATTCCAACTAATCATCATAATCGCAAACTAGCATAATTTATCGAACTAAACATCATACACTTTCATAATAATGATTCTACCATTGCATACAAGCATGATCAAGAGTTTATAGACCCTAATATGACTTTGCAAAACAATGACAAACCCAAACCTTTAACAATGAAGACTAATGAACCGGGAGCGAGATGGGAGTCGATTCGGATGATCAAGGGGATCGCGACCGAGAGGAAAAGTGGGAAGGCTGTCGCGACTGAGAGGAGGTGTAGGAAGGGCTGCCGTCGGCTGCTTCTTGTGCTAGGGTTTCTCTCTTTTTTTTTAAACATTCTCATGCAAGCTTATCAATATATAATGTGGGTGGGGAAAGAAAAGGAGAAGGGTTTGGGCGGTTTGAGTCTTGCGGCCGCAAAGGGTTTGGGTGGGGTGGTTTGGGTCTTTAACTTGAGCCTCAAGTTTCGCTCAACTCCTTGAGTCGCAAGGAAATGAGGTCGACTCGTTTCGCGGCTCGGTTCGATTCGTCTATATATTTACTATATATATATTTTATAACTAAAAATCACGAAATCGGAACATAACATAATAACTCACCAAACTTATAAACGTTTAATACACATAGCACGTAATTCATTTGATAAGTTTACAAAGTTAGCGTAGTTATTTCGAGCGTGTAAATTAAATCTCCGAATCAATTTAGCGTAGGAATGAATAACGTGAAGTAGTGCGTTTAAGATATCCGAAAAACCGGGATGTCACAATCTCCGTACCCAGTATTGGTGGCCGGGTTTGAAGGACATTGCCGTATATGTGTCAAAATGCCTAACTTGTCTTAAAGTAACATCAACGCCCATCTGGTTTACTGGAGCAACTAGAAATACCGGTATGGAAGTGGGAGAACATTGCGATGGATCTTATCACTAAACTACCGCGGACACCTAGAGGTCATGATGCCATTTGGGTAATCATTGATCGTCTAACAAAGTCAACACACTTTTTGGCAATTAGTGAGAATCTATCTACTAATAAACTCGCCAAGATCTACGTTAATGAGATTGTATCTTGTCATGGTGTTCCTTTGAACATCATATCCGACCGAGATGCTCGATTCTCATCTCACTTTTGGAAGACCATGCAATCTGACATGGGAACCAAACACAATCTGAGCATCGCTTATCATCCTCAAACGAATGGACTATCTGAAAGGACAATTCAAACACTGGAGGATATGATTAGAGCATGTGTGATCGACTTTGGTGGTAGTTGGGATTCACATCTACCATTGGTCGAATTCTCCTATAACAATAGTTATCATGCCAACATCAATATGGCGTCTTTCAAAGCTCTATACGGTCGAAAATGTCGTTCACCTGTCTGCCGAATGAGGTCGGTGAAGCTCAGCTCACTGGACCTGAACTCATTCACGCCACAACAGACAAAGTCAAGAAAATTCACAATAACCTTCTGACAGTTAGAAGCCGTCAAAAGAGTTATGGGGATAAACGACACAAGCCCTTGGAATTCCCAGTTGGTGATCACGTCCTTGTCAAGGTAATCCCCTTGGAAAGGTGTGATTAGATTTGGAAAGGAAAAAAATTGCAATTTGACCATTCAAGATCGTTGAGAGAATCGGAAAGGTGGGCTACCGACTTGAGTTATCTCCTGATCTTGGGAATATTCACCCAACATTCCATGTGTCCAATTTGAAAAAGTGTTTGCCGATACAAACCTCTGCATTACCCTCGACAAAATTCACGTTGATTACACTATGCACTTTGTCGAGAAACCTTTGGAGATATTGGATCGTGAAGTCAAGAAACTCAAGCACAGACGTATACCGATAGTTAAAGTTCGCTTGGAATCCAAACGTGGCCTAGAATTTACTTGGGAATGAGAGGATCAGATGAAAGCGAAATATCCACATCTGTTTTCACAAAGTTACCTCTAATTAAATTTCGGTACGAAATTTCCAAAAGTAGGGGAGACTATGACATTTGTGCCTTTTCAATCATTGCATAATTACGTATTCAATGAAACCCTGTGTTATATTTCCAAATATTTTTTATTCAATAAAATCTTGTATTTTATTGATGAAAATGCAAAAATGTCAATCGTTGCACAATTTCAATCATTTTCGTGTTCATAAAAGCGTACAACTGAACGAACCGACATCCATGACTTTTTCCGGCATTATCTAAGTTACACATGTTTTAACACCTTTATATAACCTAAATATTAGGTTAAAGGGGTTAAAAATAGCAAACAAATGAAAATACAAGTCCAAGGGCCAAAAATGTCAAAAAAATAATAAATATTTTTGCTTCTTTATCAAGTTTGCCACCTATCTCCAAATTTTGACACCTAGCACTCATTTTTCCACACTTAATTTGGTGTTGACACATGTTAGGACAGTAATCCACACTTGAGGACACTTGTCATCAGCTCCTTAATCCTAAAATACTATAAATACCCCATGATTCATCCATTTTTTCATACCACTTCAAAACACTTCAAAGCAAAGTGTGAAGTTGTTCTTTGTATCCTTCTTGGAGCTTATTTCCAGCCTTTGGAAGCCTCCTATCTTGAGTTCCGAAAGTGTTCTTCAACACTAGTAAGTACTCTTCCTAGTTCTTTCGTTATTTTAGCTATTTTGAGCTAAAAGTCGAACAGTTTGGTTCCTGATTGACTTTTAGTTCTGACCATATTTGGTCAAGTCAAAGTTCATTTGAACTTTGCAACGTGTTTGTAATCATGAAGGTTGTAAACCTTAACGATTTCACCTTATTGTTACCACATTTAATAGTCGATGTGACGAGTCAAAGTTTCGGTCAAAAATGCGCATGATGTGCATTTTACGACGAAACTATTTTCGGGTATCAAAGCACCAAGTTTTTATACCAAATCAGATTTATAAACTTAGTTAGACATATTTGACATGTCTAACTCGTCACTTCTAGTTTAGTGCTTATTTAGGGTCGTAAGTGGAGCGGTCTTGACCACCGCTTTGACTTTCGAATCCAACCCATTTGGTCGATCTTAGGAACCGACCAAACACATATTTGTGACCATAGTTGTATTGGGAATAACCTACTGAGGTTATACAATATGGTCATGTCGTTTGGTTAGTGTTATGATAAGTCACTTCTTTGTTCTTAAAAAAATGACCAAAATGCCCTTTTGCGCATAAATCCATTTTAAACACATGTAACCAAATTTTTATAATATAAAATGATATTATAACATTTTCAAACATGTTTGAGGCATTTAAGACTTATCATAGGACGATCTCGTGTTTACGCTAATGACCCGTTAACGTAGTATAAACTACCTTAACAAGTCATAATGGGTCAAAAGCACTTAGGATCCTTTCCAAATCAGAATGTTAAGTTTAGTAAACCATATCACATGAGTTCCAACACTCGTTTAGTTTATAAGACTTCATTCTATCCGATCTCCCGTTTGTAGTCCCGACACGCTAACATATTTATCTGACAAATTAGGACACGTTTGAGCTTTGTTTATTCCGTTGATCAAGAACACTTTTGCAATCCCAAGTGAGTACATTGCCCGTCTTTTACATTTTCTAAATGTTTTGGGGTGATTTATATGTGCCTATATTTATTTCCAAGATTTCAAAACAATATTCATGGTTTACATATAAAATGATTTTCAAACTGAGTACATAGTTCCCCTCTTTTACATTTTCTAAAGGTTTTGGGGTGATTTATATGTAATTATTTTCAAGAGTTCAAAACAATATACATGGTTTATATATCCAAAATGATTTTCAATGTGAGTGCATAGTTCCCCTCTTTTACGTTTTAAATGTTTTGTGGTGATTCATATGTGTTAAACTATCTTTTCAAATCTAATATTTACTAGGTAAGGCTTATGTGAGTACATAGCCCCCTCTTTCACATTTTCAAATGTTTTGGGGTGATTCATATGTGCCTATAATTATTTTCAAGATTTCAAAAAAATATACATGGTTTATATATACAAAATGATTTTCAAAGTGAGTACATAGTTCCCCTCTTTTACTTTTTCTAAATGTTTTGGGGTGATTCATATGTGCCTATAATTATTTTCAAGATTTCAAAACAATATTCATGGTTTATATATACAAAATGATTTTCAAGATGAGTACATAGTTCCCCCTCTTTTACGTTTTGCAACTGTTTTGGGGTGACTCATATGTGCTACATTATTTTCAAGTTTTCAAAAAAAAAAACAATGTTATGGTTTATATGTAAAACAATACGATTTCAATAAAGTGAACAACTTGTTGATGCATTATCCATAAAACGAATGACATTCATTATGGTACCATAGGACTGACAATCCCATTATCGGATTGTTCACTAGATTTGGTGGAAGTCTGGATAATGACAGAAACTGTTTATGGTTAACAAATCATTTGTTGATTTGTTAGTCTAGTTAAATAAACCCTTTGGTGGTCTATTAAAGATACCCTTTGGTGATATAGTAAACACAGGTTTGAATGTGTTCATTAAAGAACGATCAAAAGTTTTCACAATTAAAAACACGGACGATTTGTTTATGACATGGACAATTGGTTTATGACACGGACGATTTATAACACGGACAAATGGTTTTAAATAATGTCACGCAATGAATTTCACTTAAAGATATAAACCATACGAAGTTTTCTTTTGAATCAATCTATTACAAGGTTATACAAAAGAAACGTTTTGGTCACGATGCATGGCTATAAGGTTTTCACAACTCTAACCAACTTATTTTAGTTGGTTGATTGTATTGCAATATCAAACACTTTTGATACGAAGTTTTCACTTAACGACTCTTGTAATCGAACGAGGTGTTGCAATATCATAAAGCGAAGGATTTGACACACTCAAAAAACCTATGTACTCGCCGGCATTTTTATGCTGATCTCTTTTCACATATGTTTCAGGAGTCAATGCTTGATCATATGATGCGTGCTTCACGTAGGAATGGACGCAGGCCTTAGTGACTTAAAACATGAAAGACAATTTATTTATGTGTTGTTTCTATTTATCCTAAGACAATGTAAACATTTAACTTAATAAAAAAAATTAAATTCCATGAGTTGTGAAACAATAGTTCAGTGACATGACTCCCCAACGTTTCCGCCGCAGTTTGTTGTTTTACGCGGTCAGGGTGTTACAATAATGATGCGACCCATACTGAATCATTCTTGTTAGTGGTGGTACACAGTTCGAAAGTAACTAAGTATGGATGTTAACCGAATCAGATCGATTCTAGATGCTATAGGATCCCAAAAACACCCATTCTGAATTCTCCTAGTTTAGGAATCTAAAGGATCCGAATTCAACCGAGTCTAGATGAAACAAAATCCGGCTACCGACCATTGTGAGTCCTTCTGATTATTTTGGTTAACTTAATAACCAAAATAACTCGTGCCTTGTATAAAATATGTCGTGTCTTGTATTTTATTTGAAGTGCTTTAGATAACGCTACATTATGTAATATAATGAAAGCACTTGTATATAGGAAGTACCAGCGGCATATCCACCAAGCTTTTATCATATTACAGACGTCTCATCATTTAAATCACATACCATGAGCCAACAATTGAGATGTCTTGTTTAAAACAATGTCATGTATAAACCAAATGTCTTTTATAAACAAATGTCTATGTATAAATCAATGTCTTGTATGGCAAACAAAAGTCTAGTTTAAACCATACATAAAATGTCTTGTATAAATAACCAAAATGTCTTGTCTTGTCAAAATGTCTTGTATAAAACGGGTGTTTTGAATAAACAAAGGTCTTGTTTAGACAAACTCCTATCTTGTAAATCAATTGCTTTTAATGTGTAGACACATATATATGGATTGTTGGCGAATACATTCAAGCCTTGTTGACTGTCGGATAAACCCTTATAAGACAAAGGTTTATCAACTGTTCATCGGATTCTGTCATTCCCTAAAGTCACTTCCAAACAAACCTAGGAAGCGGGAACGAGATTGTCAATGCTATGGTACCATTACATACTACCGGTCAGCGTGAAAAATGTTAATGAAGGTATCATTGTATACTCAACGCACCAATATGTCTTGGACAATGTAAGCATGTCATGAAAATGTTTCGTAATCATGTACATGGCATACTAAGTCAATATACCAATCAAAAATGTCTTTGAAATCATGTACTAGGTATGCTAAGTCAACATACGAAGTAAAACTTTCTTTGAAATCGTGTAATAGGTATGCTAAGTCAACATACGAAGTAAAAACTTCTTTAAAATTATGTACCAGGCATGCTAAGTCAACATACAAAGCCAAAAGTCTTTGAAATCATGTACTATATGTACTAGATTAGCAAAACATGTATAATGTCATGAAAACAAGAAAGTAGCGATAGGCAGATACGAATCACCCCAAAAGCTTTGAAAACATAAAAGAGGGGGCTATGTACTCACTTGGGATTGCGTATAAGTCTTGTTCAAATGATCAAACAAAGCTCAAGGATTGAAGAGTTTCAGTGTGTCCTAATGTATTAGAATACTATATTAGTGTATCGAGACTTTAATCGGAGGATTGGATACAGTGAGGTCTTATAAACCAAACGAGTGTTGGGACTCGTATGATATGGTTTATAATAACTTACATTCTGATTTGGAAGAGTTTCTAAGTGCTTTGACCGGTTACGACTTGTGAAAATGGATTGCGTCACTTTAACGGGTCGCAAGCGTAACTATGAGTTTGGATGGTTAAATAAGTCCTATGATGAGTCTTATATGTCAAAAAAAGTTTGATTATGTTATAATATCAGTTTAGATGTCAAAACTATGGTCTTACATGTCTAAAACCATTTTATGCGCCAAAAGGGTGTTTTCAGCATTTTAAAAGTACATAAAATTGACTCATCATATAACTAACAAAACTATATGACTATAAGGTATAATCTCATAGGGTTATTCCTAAATTACTATGGTCATAAAAAGGCGCTTGGTCGAATCCTAAGATCGACCAAACGAGTCAGATTTGAAAGTCAAAGCGATAGTAAAATCGCTCGACTTACGACTAAGAAGCAAGCACTAAACTAGAAATGACGAGTTAGACAAGTTTGAACATGTCTAATAATGTTATAAAACTGATTTGGTGTTAAAACTTTATGTTTTAATGCATTTTTAATACTCATAAAACTTTGACTCGTCATCTCACCTACTAAATGTGGTAACCAGAAGTAGCAATTGCAAGGTATTAATACCTTCGTGATTATAATCACATTGCAAAGTTTAATTTGAACTTTGACTTGACCAAAATGGTCAGAACTGAATGACAAACAAGAAGCCAAACTCTTTGACTTTTAGCTCAAAATAGCTAAAATAATGAAAGACCTAGGAAGAGTACTTACTCGTTTTGAAGAACACTTTCGGAACTCAAGATAGGAGGCTTCCAAAGGCTGGAAACAAGCTCCAAGAAGGATAGAAAGAAGAACTTCACACTTTGCTTTGAAGTGTTTTGAAATGGTGTAAAAAAAGGAAGAATCATGGGGTATTCATAGTATTTTAGGATTAAGGAGGTGATGACAAGTGTCTTCAAGTGTGGATTAGTGTTCTAACATGTGTCAACACCAAATTGAGTGTGGCAAAATGAGTGCTAGGTGTCAAAAATTGGAGATAGGTGGCAAACTTGGTGATGAAGCAAACTTTTTTTTTGAAATGTTTGGCCCTTGGATTTTTATAGTCGCGTTTTGTCATTTTTAACCCCTCTTAACCAAATATTCAGGTTATATAAAGGCGTTAAGGCATGTGTAACTTGGATTTTGTCCGGAAATGTTGTGGATGTCAGTTCGTTCGGTTGTACGGTTACACGTTTCGTAAATAAAGTATTAAACTTTATCGAACATGAAAATGACCGAATTTGTGCAATGATTGACATTCTTGCATTCTTACCAATAAAATACAAGATTTTATTTAATAAAAATGTCCGGGATTGTATAATGATTGATAAATATACATTCTTGCAAATAAAACACAAGATTTTATTAAATACGAAAATGTTTTGGAATTGTTCAATGACTAAAAATGTACAAATGTCACATTTTGAATCATTCTTGTTAGTGATGTTACACGATCTGAAACTAACTGAGTATGGATGCTAACTGAATAAAGATCGATTTTGGATGCTATAGGATCCCAAAAACCGCTATTATGAATTCCCCTAGTTAGGGAATCTAAAGGATCCGAATTGAACTGAGTCTAGATGAAACAAATTCTGGCTACCGTCCATTGTGAGTCCTTCTAATTAGTGATGTTACAGGATTCGAATTCAACCGAGTATGGATGCTATCTGAATGTAGCTGACTCTGGATGCTATACGATTCGTAAAACAACCATTCTGAATCTCGGATGCTAGGCAAGCTGAATGATCTAAATTAAATAGGGTCTAGATGGTATTGGATACGGATACCACCCGGTGTGAATCCTTCTGGTTTGTGATGCTACACGATCCGAAACCAGCTGATTATAGATGGTAACCGAATCAAATCGAGTCTAGATGCTGTAGTGTGACATTTGTGCCTTTTCAATCATTGCACAATTACAAACAATTTCGTATTCAATGAAACCCTGTGTTTTATTTCCAAATATTTTTGTATTCAATAAAATCTTGTATTTTATTGATGAGAATGCAAAAATGTCAATCGTTGCACAATTTCGATCATTTTCGTGTTTGTTAAAGCGTTTTACGCTTTTTGCAAAACGCATAACCATACAACCAAATGAACCGACATCCATGACATTTTTGGGCGTAGTCCAACTTACACATATCTTAACACAAATATTAGGTTAAAGGGGTTAAAAATGGCAAACGAGTGAAAATACAAGTCCAAGGGCCAAAAATGTCAAAAAAATAATAAATATTTTAGCTTCTTCACCAAGTTTTCCACTTATCTCCAATTTTTGACACCTAGCACTCACTTTGCCACACTTAATATGGTGTTGACACATGTTAGGATAATCCACACTTCAGGACACTTGTCATCACCTCCTTAATCCTAAAATACTATAAATACTCCATGATTCTTCCTTTTTTTTTCACACCACTTCAAAACACTTCAAAGCAAAGCAAAGTGTGAAGTTCTTCTTTCTATCCTTCTTGGAGCTTATTTCTAGCCTTTTGAAGCCTCCTATCTTGAGTTCTGAAAGTGTTCTTCAACACGAGTAAGTACTCTTCCTAGTTTTTTTAATTATTTTAGCTATTTTGAGCTAAAAGTCGAACAGTTTGGCTTCCAGATTGACTTTGGTTCTAACCATATTTGGTCAAGTCAAAGTTCAATTGAACTTTGCAACGTGATCGTATTCCTGAAGGTTATAATCCCTAGCGATTTCACCATCTGATTACCACGTTTACTAGTCGAAGTAACGAGTTAAAGTTTCGGAAAAAAATGCACATGATGTGCATTTTACGAGAAACTATTTTCGGTATCAAAACACCAAGTTTTGATATCAAATCAGTTTTATAAACTTAGTTAGACATATTTGACATCTCTAACTCGTCACGTCTAGTTTAGTGCTAATTTAGGGTCGTAAGTCGAGCGGTTTTGACCACCACTTTGACTTTCGAACCCCATCCGTTTGGTCGATCCTAGGATCCGACCAAACACATATTTGTGACCATAGTTGTATAGGGAATAACCTACTAAGGTTATACCTTATGGTCGCGTTGTTTTGTTAGTGTTATGATAAGTTGCTTCTATGCTCTTAAAAAATGATGACCAAAATTCCCTTTTTGTGCATAAATCTATTTTAAACAAATGTAACCAAATTTTTTACATATAAACTGATGTTAAACATTTTCAAACATGTTTGGACATTTAAGACTTATCATAGGACATGTTTAACCATCCGATCACGCGTTTACGCGAATGACCAGTTATAGTAGCACAAACTACCTTAACGAGTCATAATGGGTCAAAAGCACTTAGGGTCCTTTCCAAATCAGAATGTTAAGTTTGTTAAATCATATCACATGAGTTCCGACACTCATTTGGTTTATAAGACTTCATTGTATCTGATCTCCCGTTTGTAGTCCCGACACGCTAACATATTTATCTTACATATTAGGACACATTTTAGGTTTGTTTATTCGTTGATCAATAACACTTTCGCAATCCCATGTGAGTACATAGCCCCCTATTTACATTTTGTAAATGCTTTGGGGTGATTCATATGTGCCGATATCTATGTTAAAGATTTCAAAACACTATACATGGTTTATATATACAAAATGATTTTCAAAGTGAGTACATAGCCCTCTCTTTTACATTTTCTAAATGCTTTGGGTGATTCATATGTGCCGATATTTATTTTAAAGATTTCAAAAGAATATACATGGTTTATATATACAAAATGATTTTCAAAGTGAGTACATAGTTCCCTCTTTTCCATTTTCTAAATGTTTTGGGGTGACTCAAAGTGCTAAATTATTTCGAAGTTTTCAAAAACAAGGTCGATGGTTTATATATAAAACAATAAGATTTCAATAATGTGAACAACTTGTCGATGCATTATCCACAAAACGAATGACATTAAATAGCTTTGGCCGAGCCGACAGTAGTATGTTATGGTACCATAGGACTGATAATCCCATTATCGGAGTGTTTGCTGGATTTGGTAGAAGTTTAGGTAATGACAGAAACTGTTTCTGATTAACAAATCATTTGTTGATTGTTAGTCTAGTTAAAGAGACCCTTTGGTAGTCTATTAAAGGTACCATTTGGTGGTATAGTCAACACAGGTTTGAATGTGTTCATTAAAGAACGATCAAAATTTTTCAAAATTAAAAACACGGATGATTTGTTTATTAAATGGACAATTGGTTTATGACACGGATGATTGATTTATAACACGAACAAATGGTTTATCACACGGATAAATGGTTTTAAACAATGTCACGCAATGATTTTCACTTAAACATATAAAACATACGGAGTTTTCTTTTGAATCAATCTATTACAAGGTTTTTACAAAAAAAAAACGTTTTGGTCAAGATTCATGGCTATAAGGTTTTCCTAACTCTAACCAACTAGTTTTAGTTGGTTAATTGTATTGCACTATCAAACACTTACCGACGTATATAGTCGGATGAGGTATTGTAATATGTATACAAAGCAACGAAGTTGACACACTCACAAAACCTATGTACTCGCTGGCATTCTTATGTTGACTCTCTTTTCACATATGTTTCAAGAGTCAATGATTGATAATATGATGCATGCTTCACGTAGGAATGTATGCGGGCCTTAGTGACTTAAAACATGAAAGACAATTTATTTATGTGTTGTTTCTGTGTATCCCAAGACAATGTAAACATTTAACTTAATAAAACAAAATTTTAAATTCCATGAGTTGTGACACAATAGTTTTGTGACATGACTCCCCGACGTTTCCGCCGCGGTTCGTTGTTTTACGTGGTCGGGCTGTTACATGTAGGATACCAGAAACACCTATTCTGAATTCCGCTGGTTAGGGAATGTAAAGGATCCGAATTCAACCGAGTCTGGATGAAACAGAATTCGGATACCGACCATTGTGAGTCCTTCTGATTAGTGATGTTACAAGATCCGAATTCAATCGAGTATGGATGCTATCTAAATGTGGCCTACTCTAGATGCTATATGATTTGTAAAAGTACCATTCTGAATCTCCATACTAGGGATGCTGAATCTCCATACTAGGGATGCTGAATCATCAAATTAAATCAAGTCTAGATGGTATAGAATAAGGATACCACACGTTCTGAATCATTCTGGTTACTAATAGTACATGATCCGAAACCAACTAAGTACGGATGCTATCCGAATCAAATCGAGTCTGGATGCTATCGGATCCCAAAAACACCTATTCTAAATTTCGCTTGTTAGAGAATCTTCAAGATCAGAATTCAACCAAGTCTGGATGAAATAGAATCCGGATACTACCCATTGTGAGTCCATCTGACTAGTGATGTTACACAATCCGAATTCAACCGAGTATGCATGCTATCTGAATGTAGCCGACTCTATATACGATACGATTTGTAAAACAACCATTCTACATCTCACATGCTAGAGAAGTTGAATGATCCAAATAAAACCGAGTCCAAATGGTATAGGATAGGAAACCACCAGTTCTGAATCATTCTAACCAGTGATAACTGAATCAAATTGATTCTGATGCTATAGGATCCCAAAAACACCTATTCTAGATTCCGCTAGTTAGGGAATAAAAAGGTTCCGAATTTAATCGAGTCTGTATGAAACAGAATCCAACTGCCGCCCATTGCGAGTCCTTATAATTAGTCGTGTTACATGATCCGAATTCAACCCAGTATGTATGCTATCTGAATGTAGCCGACTCTGATCACTATATGATTCGTAAAACAACCATTCTTAATCTCGCACGCCATGGAAGTTTAATGATCAAAATTAAAAAAAAGTCTGGATGGAACAGGATACGGATACCACCCGTTTTGAATCATTCTTGTTAGTGATGTTACACGATCCGAAATTAACTGAGTATGGATGCTAACCGAATGAAACCGATTCTGGATGCTATAGGATCCCAAACACACGTATTCTGAATTCCCCTCGTTAGGGAATCTAAAGGATCCGAAATCAACCGAGTCTAGATGAAACAAAATTCGGCTACCGTCCATAGTGAGTCCTTCAGATTAGTGATGTTACAGGATCCGAATTCAACCGAGTATGGATGCAATCTGAATGTAGCCAACTCTGGATGCTTCACGATTCGTAAAAAAACCATTCTGAATCTCGCATGCTAGGGAAGCTAAATGATCCAAATTAAATCGATTCTAGATGGTATATGATACGAATACCACCCGTTCTGAATCAATCTGGTTAGGATGCTAACCGAATCAAATCGAGTCTGGAAGCTATAATCCCAAAAAACACCTATTCTGAATTCCCCTAGTTAGGGAATCAAATGGATGCGAATTCAACCAGTCTCTATGAAACAGAATCCGAAATCGCCCATTATGAGTCCTTCAATTTAGTGATTTTACAGCATATGAATTCAACTGAGTATGGATGCTATCTGAATGTAGCTGAATCTTGATGCTATATGATTCATAAAACAACCATTCTGAAACTCGTATGCTAAGAAAGCTAAATGATCCGAACTAAACCGAGTCTGGATGGTATAGGATACGAGTACCACCCGTTCTGAATCATTCTGGTTAGTGACGATACATGATCCAAAAACCAAGTGAGTATGAATGATAACCAAATCAAATCGAGTCTGGATGCTATAGGATCCCAAATACACCTACTCTGAATTTTGCTGGTTAGGGAATCTAAAGGATCCGAATTCAACCGAGTCTTGAGGAAACAGAATCCGGATACCGCCCATTGTGAGTCCTTCGATTAGTCATATTATAGGATCCGAATTCAACCGAGTATGGATGCTATCTGAATGTAGCCGACTCTGTATGCTATATGGTTCGTAAAACAACAATTCTGAATCTCGCTAATCTAAAGGATCCTAATTCAATGGAGTCTGGATGAAACAGAGTCCGGATGGGAGCCCATTGTGAGTCCTTTTGATCAGGATGTTACAGGATCCCAACCGAGTATGGATGCTATCTGAACGTAGTCGACTCTCGTTGCTATACGATTCATAAAACAACCATTCTGAATCACGCATGCTAGGTAAGCTTAATGATCGAAATTAAACTGATTCTGGATGGTATTGGATACGGATACCAGGCATTCTGAATCACTATGTTTAGTGTTGGTACAATATCCAAAACCAACTAAGTATGGATGCTAACTGAATCAAATCGAGTATGGATACTGTAGGATACCAAAAACACCTATTATGATTTCCGCTGGTTAGGGAATACAAAGGATCCGAATTGATCCGAGTCTAGATGAAATAGAATTCAGATACCGCCTATTGTGAGTCCTTCTGATTAGTAATGTTACAGGATCTGAATTCAACCGAGTATGGATGCTATCTGAATGTTGCCGACTCTAGTGCTATATGATTCGTAAAAGAATCATTCTGAATCTCGCATGCTAGTCAAGCTGAAGGATCCAAATTGAACCGAGTCTAGATGGTGTAGGATACAGATACCACCCGGTCTGAATCCTTCTAGTTAGTGATGGTACACGATCCGAAACCAACTGAGTATGGAAGCTAATCGAAACAAATCGAGTATGGATGCTATTGAATCCTAAAAACACCTATTCTGAATTCCCCTTTTTGGGAATCTAAGATCTGAATTCAACCGAGTCTAGATGAAACAAAATCCGGCTACCGCCCATTGTGAGACCTTCTGATTAGTGATGTTACAGGATCTGAATTCAACCGATTATGGATGCTATCTGAATGTAGCCGACTCTAGATGCTATACGATTCGTAAAACAACCATTCTCAATCTCGCATGCTAGTCAAGCTGAACGATCAAAATTAAACTGAGTCTAGATGGTATAGGATACGGATACCACCTGGTCGGAATCCTTCTGGTTAGTGATGGTACACGATCCGAAACCAACTGAGTATGGATGCTAACCGAATCAAATCGAGTCTGGATGCTTTAGGATCCCAAAAACACCAACTCTGAATTTTGCTAGTTACGAAATCTAAAGCATCTGAATTCAACCGAGTCTGGATGAAACAGAATCCAGATACCGTCCATTGTGAGTCCTTCTGATTAGTGATGTTATAGGATCCGAATTCAACCGAGTATGGATGCTATCTGAATTGTGACATTTGTGCCTTTTCAATCATTATACAATTACAAACAATTTCGTATTCAATGAAACCCTGTGTTAATTATCTAAGACATTTGAACAATTTCAATTTCTTGCATGATTTCGATCCCTCAAAAATTTTTGTGGAAGTAACTCGTTAACTGACACTCAAACGTAGTTAGTTTAATGCGACGTACACTCCAAAAAAGACATAAGCTACACATACCCTAAATACCCTTTACATAACTTAGATATAAATTTTGAATGGTTAGATATGACAAAAACACGCTTATACAAGTCCATGGACTATTTTCGTCAAACTGCGAAAGCCTGTTGGTCCTTATTCAAGACACGAACCATGTGTCTCAATCCAAATATTTTTGTATTCAATAAAATCATATATGATGAGAATGCAAAAATGTCAATCGTTGCACAATTTTGATTATTTTCGTGTTCGTTAAAGCTTTTTACGCATTTTTGCGAAACACGTAACCATACAACCGAATGAAGCGACATCCATAACATTTTCGGGTATAATCAAAGTTACACATGTCTTAACACGTTCATATAACCTAAAAATTAGGTTAAAGGGGTTAAAAATGGAAAACAAGTGAATATACAAGTCCAAGGGCCAAAAATGTCAAAAAAATAATAAAGATTTTTGCTTCTTCACCAAGTTTGCAACCTATCTCCAGTTTTGACACTTAGCACTTATTTTGTCACACTTAATACTTATTTTGTCACACTTAATTTGGTGTTAACAAATGTTAGGACACTAATCCACACTTGAGGACACTTGTCATCACCTCCTTAATCCTAAAAAAACTATAAATACCCCACGATTTCTTCCATTTTTTTTCACACCACTTCAAAGCAAAGTGTGAAGTTCTTCTTTCTATCCTTCTTGGAGCTTGTTTCCAGCCTTTGGAAGCCTCCTATCTTGAGTTCCTAAAGTGTTCTTCAACACGAGTAAGTACTCTTCCTAGTTCTTTCATTATTTTAGCTATTTTGAGCTAAAAGTCTAACAGTTTGGCTTCCTGATTGACTTTTGGTTCTAACCATATTTGGTCAAGTCAAAGTTCAATTGACGAGTCAAAGTTTACAATCCCTAACAATTTCACCTTCTGATTTCCACATTTACTAGTCGAAGTGATGAGTCAAAGTTTCGGTAAAAAATGCGCATGATGTGCATTTTACGACGAAACTATTTTCGGGTATCAAAACACCAAGTTTTGATACCAAATCAGTTTTATAAACTTAGTTAGACATATTTTGACATGCCTAACTTGTCACGTCTAGTTTAGTGCTTATTTAGGGTCGTAAGTCGAGCGGTCTTGACCATCGCTTTGACTTTCGAATCCGACCCGTTTGGTGGATCTTAGGATCCGACCAAATACATATTTGTGACCATAGTTGTATAGGGAATAACCTACTGAGATTACAGCTTATGGGCATGTCGTTTGGTTAGTGTTATGATAAGTTACTTTTATGTTCTTAAGGAAAATATGACCAAAATGCCCTTTTGCGTATAAATCCATTTTAAACACATGTAACCAGATTTTTGACATATAAACTGATTTTATAACATTTTCAAACATGTTTAGGCATTTAAGACTTATTATAGTACTATCACGTGTTTACGCTAGTGACCCATTTGGTCGATATTAGGATCCGACCAAACACATATTTGTGACCATAGTTGTATAGAGAATAATCTTCACGAGTCATAATGGGTCAAAAGCACTTAGGTTCCTTTCTAAACAAGAATGTTATGTTTGTTAAACCATATCACATGAGTTCCAACACTCGTTTGGTTTATAAGACATCATTCTATCCGATCTCCTGTTTGTAGTCCCGACACGCTAACATATTTATCTGACACATTAGGACACTTTGAGCTTTGTTTATTCCATTGATCAAGAACACTTTCGCAATCCTAAGTGAGTTATGAATCACTCTTTTTAGTGATGGTACACCCATCCGAAACTAACTGAGTATGGTTGCTAACCGAATTAAATCGATTTTGGATGCTAAAGGATCCCAAAAACACCTATTATGAATTCCCCTAGTTAAGGAAATTAAAGGATCCGAATTCAACCGAGTATAGATGAAAAAAAGTCCAGATACTGCCCATTATGAGTCTTTCCGATTAGTAATGTTACAGATCCAAATTCAACCGAGCATGGATGCTATCTTAATGTAGCCTACTCTGGATGCTATATGATTCGTAAAACAACTATTCTGAATCTCGCATGCTAGGGAAGTTGAATGATACAACTTTAACCGAGTCTGGATGGTAGACAATTCGAAATCAACTATCTACGGATACTAACCGAACTAAATCGAGTCTGGAGGCTATAGGATCCCAAAAACACCTATTCTAAATTTCGATAGTTAAAGAATCTAAAGGATCTGAATTTAATCGAGTCTAGATGAAACAGAATTCAGGTACCGCCCATTGTGAGTCCTTCTAATTAGTGATTTAATAGGATCCAAATTCAACCGAATATGGATGCTATCTGAATGTAGCCGAATTTTTATGCGATATGATTTGTAAAACAACCATTCTCAATCTCGTATGCTAGGGAAGCTGAACGATCCAAATACAACCGAGTCAAGATGGTATATAGGATATGGAAACCACCCGTTTTGAACCATTCTGGTTAGTGATGGTACAAGATCCAAAACTAACTAAGTATGGATGCTAACCAAATCAAATCGATTTGGATGTTATAGGATCCCAAAGACACCTATTCTAAATTCCACTTGTTAGGGAATCTAAAGGATCTAAATTCAACAGAGTCTGGAAGAAACAGAATCCGGATACCGCCCATTGTGAGTCCTTCCGAATAGTGATGTTTAAGGATCCGAATTCCACTAAGTATGGATGCTATAGGAATGTAGCCAAATCTTGATGCTATAGAATTCGTAAGACAACAGTTCTGAATCTCGCATGCTATGGAAGCTTGATCATACAAATTAAACCGAGTCTGGATGGTATAAGATACGGATACCGCCCGTTCTGAATCATCCTGATTAATGATGGTACACGATCCAAAACCAATTGAGTACGGTTGCTAACCGAATCAAATCCATTCTAGATGCAATAGGATCACAAAAACACCTACTCTGAATTTCGCTGGTTTGGGAATCTAAAAGATCTAAATTTAACTGAATCTGGATGAAATAGAATCCGGATACCGCCTATTGTGAGTCCTTCTGATTAGTAATTTTACAGGATCCGAATTCAACCGAGTATGGATGCTATCAGAATGTAGCCGACTCTATATGCGAGACGCTTCGTAAAACAATCATTCTCAATCTCGCATGCTAGGGATGCTGAATGATCCAAATAGAACCTATTTTGCATGGTATTAGATATGGAAACCACCGGTTTTGAATAATTCTGGTTAGTAATGGTACAAGATCTGCTAACCGAATCAAATCGATTCTGGATACTATAGGATCCCAAAAACACATGTCCAAAATTCTGTTGTTTAAGAATCTAAAGGATTCAAATTCAACAGAGTCTAGATGAAACAGAATCCGGATACCACACATTGTGAGCCCTTCTGATTCGTGATGTTTAAGGATCCGAATTCAACCGAGCAGGATGCTATCTGAATATAGGCGACTCTGGATGCTATACGATTCGTAAACTGATCAGTCTGAATCTTGCATGCTATGGAAGCTGAATGATCCAAATTAAAATAGTCTGGATGGTAAAGGATACGGATACCACCCAGGCTGAATTATTCTGATTAGGGTTGGTACACGATCCGAAACCAACTGAGTATGGATGCTAACCAAATCAAATCGAGTCTGGATGCTATAGGATCCCAAAAATACCTATTCTGAATTTCATTGCTTTGGGAATCTAATGGATCCGCATTCAACCGAGTCTAGATGACAAAGAATCCGGATACCGCCGATTGTGAGTCCTTCTATTTAGTGATCTTACAAGATCCTAATTCAACAGAGTATGGATGCAATCTGAATGTAGCCAACTCTGGATGCTATATGATTCGTAAAATAACCATTCTGAATCTTGCATGCTATGGAAGCTTAATGATCTAAATTAAACCGAGTGTGGATGGAACATGATATGGATTCCACACGTTTTGAATCATTCTTTTTAGTGATGGTACATGATCCGAAACTAACTGAGTATGGATGCTAACCGAATAAAATCGATTCTAGATGCTATAGGATCCCAAAACACAAATTCTAAATTCCGCTGAATAGGGAATCTAAAGGATCCTAATTCAACTGAGTGTAGATGAAATAGAATCCAGATACAGCCCATTATGAGTCCTTCTTATTAGTGATGTTTCAGGATACGAATTCAACCGAGTATGCATCTGAATTTAGTCGACTCTGAATGCTATGCGATTCGTAAAACAACCATTGTAAATCTCGCATGCTAGGGAAGCTGATTGACGAAATAAAACCGAGTCTAGATGGTATCTAATACGGGCACCACGCGTTCTGAATCATTCTGGTTAGTGATGGTACACGATGCGTACCCAACTGAGTATGGATGCTAACCGAATCAAATTGATTCTTGATGCTATAGGATCCCAAAAACATATATTCGGATTCCGCTAGTTAGGAATCTAAAAGATCTGAATTCAACCGAGTCTAGATGAAAAGGAAACTGGCCGCCGATTGTGAGTCCTTCTATTTAGTGATCTTACAAGATCCTAATTCAACAGAGTATGGATGCAATCTGAATGTAGCCAACTCTGGATGCTATATGATTCGTAAAATAACCATTCTGAATCTTGCATGCTATGGAAGCTTAATGATCTAAATTAAACCGAGTCTGGATGGAACATGATATGGATTCCACACGTTTTGAATCATTCTTTTAATGATGGTACATGATCCGAAACTAACTGAGTATGGATGCTAACCGAATAAAATCGATTCTAGATGCTATAGGATCCCAAAACACAAATTCTAAATTCCGCTGAATAGGGAATCTAAAGGATCCTAATTCAACTGAGTGTAGATGAAATAGAATCCAGATACAGCCCATTATGAGTCCTTCTTATTAGTGATGTTTCAGGATACGAATTCAACCGAGTATGCATCTGAATTTAGTCGACTCTGAATGCTATGCGATTCGTAAAACAACCATTGTAAATCTCGCATGCTAGGGAAGCTGATTGACGAAATAAAACCGAGTCTAGATGGTATCTAATACGGGCACCACGCGTTCTGAATCATTCTGGTTAGTGATGGTACACGATGCGTACCCAACTGAGTATGGATGCTAACCGAATCAAATTGACTCTTGATGCTATAGGATCCCAAAAACATATATTCGGATTCCGCTAGTTAGGAATCTAAAAGATCTGAATTCAACCGAGTCTAGATGAAAAGGAAACTGGATACCATTGTGAGTCCTTCTTATTAGCGATGTTACAGTATCTGAATTCAAATGAGTATGGATTGTAACACCCCGACCGCATAAGACAATGAACCGTGGCGGAAATGTCGGGGAGTCATGTCACATAATTATTGTTTCAAAACTCATGGAATTTAAAATTTTGGTTTATTAAGTTAAATGTGTACATTGTCTTGGGATAAACAGAAACAACACATAAGTAGATTGTCTTTCATATTGTAAGTCACTAAGGCCCGCGTCCATTCCTACGTGAAGCATGCATCATATTATCAAGCATTGACTCCTGAATTATATGTAGAGTCAACAAAAAAATGCCGAAGAGTACATAGGTTTTATGAGTGTGTCAAATTCGTGGCTTTGTATACATATTGTAACACCTCCTCCGACTACAAGAGTCGTTAAGTGAAAACCTCGTATCAAAATTGTTTGATTTTACACTACAATTAACCAACTAAAACAACCTGGTTAGAGTTGTGAAAACCTTATAGCCATAAATCTTGACCAAAACATTTCTTTTGTAAAAACCTTGTAATAGATTGATTCAAAAGAAAACTTCGTATGGTTTATATGTTTAAGTGAAAATCATTGCGTGACATTGTTCAAAACCATTTGTCTGTGTTATCAACCATTCGTACGTGTTATAAATCAATCATCCGTATCATAAACCAATTGTCCATGTCATAAACAAATCGTCCGTGTTTTTAATTGGGAAAACTTTTGATCGTTCTTAAGTGAACACATTCAAACCTGTGTTGACTATACCACCAAAGGGTATCTTTAATAGACCACCAAAGGGTCTCTTTAACTTGACTAACAAATCAACAAATGATTTGTTAATCAGAAACAGTTTCTGTCATTACCCAAACTTCCACAAATCAGTTAATAGTCCGATAATGGGGTTGTCAGTCCTATGGTACCATAACATACTACTGGTCGGCTCCGCCAAAGTTAATGAATATCATTCATGTTATGGATAACGCATCAACATGTTGTTCACATTATTGAAATCATATTGTTTTATATATAAACCATGTTTATTGTTTTTGAAAACATGAAAATGATTATAGGCACATATGAATCACCACAAAACATTTAGAAAATGTAAAAGAGGGGAACTATGTACTCATTTTGAAAATCATTTTTTATATATAAACCATATATATTGTTTTGAAATCTTGAAAATAATTATAGGTATATATGAATCACCCAAAACATTTGGAAAATGTAAAAGAGGGGAACTATGTACTCACATAAGCCGTGCATAGTAAATATGTAGATTTGAAAAGATAATTTAGCACATATGAATCACCCAAAACATTTAAAACATAAAAGAGGGGAACTATGTACTCAATTGGGATTGCAAAAGTGTTATTGTTCAACGGAATAAACAATGCTCAAACGTGTCCTAATGTGTTAGATAAAATGTTAGCGTGTGGGGACTACAAACGAGTGATCAGATAGAATGAAGTCTTATAAACCAAACGTGTGTTAGAACTCATGTGATATGTTTTAACAAACTTAACATTCTGATTTTGATAGGATCCTAAGTGTTTTTGACTCATTATGACTCGTTTAGGTAGTTTATGCTACTTTAACTGGTCGTTAGCGTAAACGCGTGATCGGATGGTTAAACATGTCCTATGATAAGTCTTAAATGCCCAAACCTGTTTGAAAATGTTATAACATCAGTTTATATGTCAAAAATTTGGTTAGTTGTGTTTAAAATGGATTTATGCGCAAAAGGGCATTTTTATTTTGTTTAACAATACAGAAGTAACTTCACTAACCAAACGATGTGACCATAAGGTATAATCTCAGTAGGTTATTCCCTATACAACTGAGGTCACAAATATGTGTTTGGTCGGATCCTAAGATCGACCAAACGGGTCGGATTCAAAAGTCAAAGCGATGGTAGAGACTTACGACCCTAAATAAGCACTAAACTAGAAGTAACGAGTTAGACATATCATATATGTCTAACTAAGTTTATAAAACTGATTTGTTATCAAAACTTGGTGTTTTGATACCCGAAAATAGTTTCGTCGTAAAATGCACATCATGCGCATTTTTGACCGAAACTTTGACTCGTCACTTCGACTAGTAAACGTGGTCATCAGAAGGTGAAATCGTTAGGGATTATAACCTTCGTGATTATGATCACGTTGCAAAGTACAATTGAACTTTGACTTGACCAAAATATGGTCATAACCTAAAGTCAATCAGGAAGCCAAACTGTTTGACTTTTAGCTCAAAATAGCTAAAATAATGAAAAAACTAGGAAGAGCACTTACTTGTGTTGAAGAACACTCTTGGAACTCAAGATAGAAGGCTTCCAAAGGCTGGAAACAAGCTCCAAGAATGATAGAAAGAAGAACTTCACACTTTCCTTTGAAGTGTTTTGAAGTGGTGTTAAAAAAATCGAAGAATCATTGGGTATTTATAGTATTTTAGGATTAAGGAGGTGACGACAAGTGTGGATTAGTGTCCTAACATGTGCCAACACCAAATTAAGTATGGCAAAAGAGTGCTAGGTGTAAAAAATTGGAGATAGGTTGTAAATTTGGTGAAGAAGCAAAAATATTTAATATTTTTTTTGACATTTTTGGGCCTTGGACTTGTATTTTCACTTGTTTCCCTTTTAACCCCTTTAGCCTAATATTTAGGTTTTATAAAGGTGTTAAGACATGTGTAACTTGGATTATGCCTGAAAATGTCATGGATGTCAGTTCTTTCGATTGTACGGGTTACGCGTTTCACAAAAATGCGTAAAACGCTTTAACGAACACGAAAATTATTGAAATTGTGCAACGATTGATATTTTTGCATTCACATTAATAAAATACAAGATTTATTGAATACAGATATATTTGGAAATAAAACATAGGGTTTCATTGAATATGAATTGTTTGTAATTGTGCAATGATTGAAAAGGCACAAATGTCACATGGATGAAATCTGAATGCAGCCGACTCTGGACGCTATAGATTAGTAAAACAAACAATCTGAATCTCGCATGCTATGGAAGTTTAATAATCCAAATTTAACCGAGTCTGAATGGAACAGGATACGGATTCACCCGGTTTGAATCATTCTTGTTAGTGATGGTACACGATCCGAAACTTACTAAGTATGGATGCTAACCGAATCAAATCGAGTCTGGATGCTATCGGATCCTAAAAACAACTATTCTTAATTTCAATGGTTAGAGAATCTAAAGGATCCGAATTCAACTGAGTCTGGATGAAACAGAATCCGGATATCGTCTATTGTGACTCCTTATTAGTGATGTTACAGGATCCGTATCCAACCGAGTTTGGATGCTATCTGAATGTAGCCGACTATGTATGCGATACGATTCGTAAAACAACCATTCTCAATCTCGCATGCTAGGGAAGCTGAATGATCCAAAGACAACCGAGTCTGGATGGTACAGGATATAGAAACCACCCATTCTAAATCATTCTAGTTACTGATGGTACAAGATCCGAAACTAACTAAGTATGGATGCTTACCGAATCAAATCGATTCTTGATGCCATAGGATCCCAAGAAACCTATTCTAAATTCCGCTGGTTAGGAAATCTAAAGGATTCGAATTCAACATAGTCTGGATGAAACAGAATCCGGATACCGCCCATTGTGAGTCCTTCTGATTAGTTATGTTACTGGATCCGAATTCAACCGAGTATGTATCGGAATTTGGCTGACTCTGAATGCTATACGATTCGTAAAACAACCAGTCTAAATCTCGCATGCTAGGGAAGCTGATTGACCAACTAAAGCCGAGTCTAGATGGTAAAGGATATGGGTACCACCCGTTCTGAATCATTCTAGTAGTGATGATACACGATGCGAAATCAACTGAGTATGGATCCTAATAAAACTATAACACCCCAACCGCATAAAACAACGAACCGCGGCGGAAACATCGAGGATTGAAGTCACAGAATTATTGTTTCACAACCCATAGAATTTAAAATTTTGTTTTATTAAGTTAATGTTTACATTATCTTAGGATAAACAAAAACGACACATAAATAAATTGTCTTTCATCTTTTAAGTCACTTAGGCCCGCGTCCATTCCTACGTGAAGCATGCATCATATTATCAAGCATTGACTCCTGAAACATATGTGAAAAGAGAGTCAACATAAAAATGCCAGCAAGTACATAGGTTTTGTGAGTGTGTAAAATTTGTGGCTTTGTATACATATTGCAACACCTCGTCCGACTACAAGAGTCATTGAGAGAAAACCTCGTATCAAAAGTGTTTGATATTGCAATACACTTAACCAACTACAACAAGTTGGTTAGAGTTGTGAAAACCTTATAGCCATGAATCTTGACCAAAACGTTTCTTTTGTAAAAACCTTGTAATAGATTGATTCAAAAGAAAACTTCATATGGTTCTTTAAGTGAAAATCATTGCTTGACATTGTTCAAAACCATTTGTCCGTGTTATAAACCATTCGTCTGTGTTATAAATCAATCATCTGTTTTATGTGACCGAATCTTCCACACGAGGTGCATTAGCGACACTGTAGGTGAGCTTGATGGTGACCCTTCCACCAGTTGCACAACGGTGCAGTACCAGCATAGGGTTTCCTCGCAGGAGGTTGTTCTGGTTGGTTTTGAGTGTTCTGGTTGGGTTGTGCAACAACTGCAAAGTTCTGTGAAGCCTTACGCTTCCTCAACTTCTTGGAAGACTCAACTTTGTTCTCCTTTGTTTTCTCTTGAGTGGTCTTAGCTGCCTGCTTCTTGTCGCCTTTCCGAAACCGTTTCCCCTTCTACACCTGAGACTCAGTCAGGGTAGCAGCTAATTCGATAGCTTGTCGAATAGTTGAAGGGTTGCTATCAGTAACAATGTTCGTGAACGGGGTCAGGCAGGCCATCGATGTACCTCTCAATTGCTTTATCCAACGGGGTGACCATGGCGGGACACAACAAGCTCAATTCTTCATAACGGTCAGTGTAGGCACGATGCTCTCCACTATCTTGTTTAAGATTGTGGAATTCATCTTCCAGTGCCTGTTGTTCATGAAGTTGGCAGAATTCCCTCATCATTAGAGCTCGAAACTCTTCCCACGTTTGTGCCATTGCCACATTCAGCACCCCTCACACCATTCCACCATGTAAGTGCTCTTTTCTGGAATACACTCGATGAAAACTCGACTTTTCGCTCATTCGGGCATTGTACATGATGAAATGTGCTTTCGAGACTCTCAAACCACTGCAGGAGTCCAATAGATCATTCGAGTACTGTTAATGACTTCGTTATCAGCACGACCTCATTGGCATTGATGTTGAATGCACGTCCGCGGGCTGGATTTGCATTCGCGTTCACCAATTTTGGGTAGTTGTTTCTAAAGCGACCCATCTCGACACAGTTGTAGCAAGAACCAGGTGGGAATGGGGGTCTAGCAGGGTTGGCTTGGGGTTGAACAAGGTGCATTGACGACACTGTAGGTGAGCTTGATGGTGACCACTGCACCGGTTGCACAACAGTACAGTGCCAGCATAGGGTTCCCTCAAAGGAGGTTGTGCTAGCTGGTTTTTAGTGTTCTGGTTGGGTTGTGCAACAACTGCAAAGTTCTGTGAAGCCTTACGCTTCCTCAACTTCTTGGAAGACTCAGCTCTGTTCTCCTTTGTTTTCTCTTGAGTGGTCTTAGCTGCCTGTTTCTTGTCGCCCTTGCGAAACAGTTTCCCCTTCTGGACATGAGACTCAGTCAGGGTAGTAGCTAATTTGATAGCATGTCGAACAGTGGTAGGGTTGCTACAAGTAACAATGTCCTGAACAGGGTCAGACAGACCATGGCGGGACACAACAAGCTCAATTTTTCGTAACAGTCAGTGTAGGCACGATGCTCTCCACTATCTTGTTTAAGATTGTGGAATTCATCTTCCAGTAGCCGTTGTTCATAACGTGGGCAGAATTCCCTCATCATTAGAGCTTGAAGCTCTACCCATGTTTGTGCCATTACCACATCGGCACCCCTATCTCTCATCACACCATTCCACCATGTAAGTGCTCTTTTCTGGAATACACTCGATGCAAACTTGACTTTTTGGTCATTCGGGCATTGAACATGATGAAATGTGCTTTCGAGACTCTCAAACCACTGCAGGAGTCCAGTAGTTCCTTCGGACCCAGTAAACTTTAGTGATTTAGCCGAGTTAAATTGTTTGTAGTTGCACGGTACGGGTGCATTGTTGTTGTTATTCTTGTTATTGTTTAATTGGTTTTTCTGGGTCACTAGGTTTGGGAGTACAGCAGCAATTTGCTGAGCAATCATCGCTGCCATTTCGGCATCTTGAGTTGTATTACGTCGAGGAGGCATTCTAGAAGAAACATGTGACAACCCGTAACTTTGAGGTATAAACCTTTCATTTTTGTATCCATAAATCGAACCTTATAACTAAAGTATATTATAAGTTTAGATATATGTTAGTGTTGATTATGATGTTTACGCTAATTCGCTATGTGATATGTTTGTACGCGACGAGTTTCATTTTCTTTAAAAAACAAATAAGTAGTTGAAATCCGATCCCCTAGTCCAAACCTGACCCGCTAGTCCCCACCATTTCGGTCCAAGCTAAAGCCCAACCCCCCAAACCCTTGCCGCCCAAGCTAAAGCCCAACCCCCTCCATATAACCACCCCAAACCTCATGTTCGTATATACATACATATGCATCTAGGTTAAAAAAAAACAACAAAAACCTAACTCCTTTCACTCTTGCTCCTACGACGGCAGACCCCCCCCCACGGTCGCTACACCCCTCGCCACCTCTCTCCGGTCGAACGTTTCTTCTTCTCGCACTTCATCTCAATCGGTTAGTATGTTACTTGTTTATTTTGTTATGATACTCTTCTTACTTGGCTGCGTTTATCATAATTATGATTCTTGACGCTAAGTGAATGCAACTAGGTTAGGATTTTGCTAAAACCCATGTTTAAATGGTAGTATTAGTGTCCGTTGATGAACTAGGTTGTTGCGGATTGAAACTTGTTGATTTGGGTTAGTGTATACTGATCATGTATTGCTTATTGTGAGTCATCTAGGTTGCGTGTATGTGTAACTTATGGTTTTGAGGTGTTACGGTGTTTATGGGTAGGCTAGGATTTGTGAAAATCAAGAAATAAAGCGTAAGGTTGTCGAATACGGTTGCGTAGGCATATGTTTATGGTTTAGGAAATATATCCCTGATGCTGGAGCATGATAAATTTAACACAAACAACATATGACCTGCTGGGATTAATAGTTAAGGGTCACGGGTTCGCTAGATAATTGTTTGCAGGATCGGGTAACGAAAATAGTAAGATGTCCAACAGCTACAGCCGATTAAAGTCGGTTGTAACCGGGTCATAATATAACGAAATCTAGATTTTCTTGAGTCTATAACGTGCTATTTTGAAATACGCTTCTAACAGCGCTGGAATCATGATTTTTGGACGTCGCTTGCTATTTTAAATAAATTATTTTGTTTCAGCAATTAAAGCTGCGTTTTTCTGCATATTTTACGCATTATGTTTTGCGTCATAACTGGGTAAATATTTACTGTTAGACCATGAAATTTATATTGTAGATGGCCATAGATGTCTATGCGTAGCTACAATTAGAATTATGTCGATCGGATAACCGAGGATTTTAAATGAACTTTTCCATGAGCTGTCGTCAGAAAGTGCCGAATCTGATCACTGTTTGGCGCAGGATTTTTAAAGGGAAATTCGTAAGGAGTTCGGTCACCAGATTTTTACACAATAGTCGATGCTCCGATTCACACGTCCTGTAATTTTTTGGGGATTTTATTGTAGACGAACTTTTCCGGATAACACTCCAAAAACTGTCTGAAATGCACTATATTGCTGAATTTTTATTGAAAAGTATGTTAAAATCTTTGGTGACACTTGCGTTGTCGCAAAGTGATGTCGTGATAGATGCATGCATGATAATTAGTATTGTATGATAAAACTTGATACATGCTAGATACGTATAGGATTCGTGTTTCCGTGTGAGCAAACACACTTACTCTTAAACGATAATCATGTTAGGACGTGATTGACCGGTTCCATCTCGCGTATTTATATTCATTCCTTAATCCGAGCATTCAAAGGTGAGTTCACTACTCTCTATAGGCATGCCTCCCATGGGATAAACTACTATTCCTTGGAGGAATACTTTTTATAAATGTTGTAATTTAATTTTGATGTTAGTTAATAAACTCAAACTGGATCATGAAAGTCCCTACTTACTACCGAACTAGTTGCTTGGGGGGCAACGCGGTATTAGTTGATAGCGCTATTAGGCTTGACAAACCTCACACCGTGCTGGCCAATGTTAATAGGCATTGATGAGGGCAAACAAACATACGTCACGCGGTATCGAGTTATTAACGACATGTTTTTAAACTAAACACCAACCCGTTTTCATTAAATAAAACTGTGAACTCGCCAGCTTAATCGCTGATACACATTTTACTGCATGCTTGCAGATCGTTAGATAATCATTGCATGGGAACTTACAATCTAGGAGCTTGAAGTGTCATGGGGCATGTTACTTGATTGCAAATAATAAAACTTTATGCTTTAAAACAATTTGTTTTCGATTGCTTGAGATATTTACATTTGCTTCCGTTGAATACATACTATGTTTGAAATAATTTAATAGGAATTTACTATTCACTTTGTCTTTGAATATTTACTATTAGTTCGAGCTAATTAGTGGCTAGATCATGGTACATCGCACCCCTCGCGATAAAACTCTGCAAGTGGTAATTTGAGGGTGTGACAAAACATGAGGGAAAATATGTGAGATTGACATTGGCTAATCTAGAGAGATGTTAAAAATATCGACGAAATATAAGGATGGTGGTCATTCGTTCGTTACTTCAAAACAAACAAATGACACACAGTGACTAATCAAAGTAAATGGGTCTTTATAATGTATCGCGAAGACATGCTTAAGCCTATAAGTGGACACTCACCTCAAGAGTTCCCAGGTAAGAGTGACTGGTCTGATAATGCAGATTTGTACAAACACTCTAGCCTTAGATAGAAAACTCAGGGTACAAGCATCCACCCTTCCAGATTGCACGTGTTCACATTAATAAAACTCAAACTTTGACGGGATTTTGAAAACTACAAGGCTTTAAGCCAAAACAAATCATCTAAGGATAGATGATTGATTTTCAAAATTGTAACTTGTGTATTTGTTTTGGTAGTCACCTAAGGATAGGTGATGATATTGTTTTAAGAATCTAAACGCAAGATAACTTACGTTCGGGTCCTAGGAAGTTATAGTCTAGGTAAAAACATAACTAATAACCTAATTCCCTTTAACCATAAGCTCTGATACCAATCTTTCTGTAACACCCCGACCACGTAAAATAATGAACCACGGCGGAAACGTCAGGGAGTCATGTCATAGAACTATTGTTTCACACCTCATGGAATTTAAAATATTGTTTATTAAGTTAAATGTTTACATTGTCTTGAGATAAACATAAATAACACATAAATATCTTTTAAGTCACTAAGGCCCGCGTCCAATCCTACGTGAAGCATGCATCATATTATCAAGCATTGACTCCTGAAACATAAGTGAAAAGAGAGTCAGCATAAAAATGTCGGCGAGTACATAGGTTTTGTGAGTGAGTTAAATTCGGGGTTTGTATACATATTGCAACACCTAGTCCGAATACAAGAGTCGTTAAGTGAAAACCTCATATCAAAAGTGTTTGATATTGCAATACAATTAACCAACTAAAAAAAGTTGGTTAGAGCTGTGAACACCTTATAGCCATGAATCTTGACCAAGACGTTTCTTTTGTAAAAACCTTGTAACAGATTAATTCAAAAGAAAACTTCATATGGTTTATATCTTTAAGTGAAAATCATTGCATGACATTGTTCAAAACCATTTGTCCATGTTATAAACCATTTGTCCGTGTTATAAACCATTCGTGCGTGTTATAAATCAATCATCTGTGTCATAAACCAATTGTCCATGTCATAAATAAATCGTCCATGTTTTTAATTGTGAAAACTTTTGATAGTTCTTTAATGAACACATTCAAACTTGTGCTGACTATACCACCAAAGGGTATCTTTAATTGACCACTAAAGGGTCTCTTTAACTAGACTAACAAATCAACAAATGATTTGTTAATCAGAAACAGTTCTATCATTACCCAAACTTCCACCAATTCTAGTGAACAATCCGATAATGGGATTGTCAGTCCTATGGTACCATAACATACTACTGGTCGGCTCGCCCAAAGCTAATGAATGCCATTCGTTTTATGGATAACGCATCAACAAGTTGTTCACATAATTGAAATTGTATTGTTTTATATATAAACCATAGACATCATTTTTTTGTTTTTTTTAAACTTGAAAAAGATATTATAACATATGAGTCACCCCAAAACATTTATAAAACGTAAAAGAGGAGAACTATGTACTCACTTGGGATTGCGAAAATATTCATGATCAACGGAATAAACAAAGCTCAAACGTGTCCTAATGTGTCAGATATATATGTTACCGTGTCGGGACTACAAGCGGGAGATCAGATAGAATGAAGTTGAGGAGGTATGGTCCCAAGTGACCATATCCTTGACCAGACTCCTATAAAGATAAACTTGCGCGCAACGTGCAGTGTTGCATTTTCTTTGGATCCAATAGGTCACACAATGAACCTTGCGTACTCAGCGCAACGGTGAATTAGACCAGCTTTTATAAGTCACACAATGAGCCTTGCGCACTCAGTGCAATGGTGAATTAGACTAGCTTTTATAGGTCACACAATGAGCCTTGCACACTCAGCGCAACGGTGAATTAGACCAGCTTTTATAGGTCACACAATGAGCCTTGCGCATTAAGCGCAAAGGTGAATTAGACCAGCTATTATAAGTCACACAACGAGCCTTTTGTACTCACCACAACGGGAAGTTAGACTCATGCGCGCAGGAAACTAGTCCCTGCGCACAACAACATTCCTCTAACCTGCGAATCCCAAAACCTTGCAAGGACAAGACACACATGAGAAGCGCCTCATAGTCTTAGGACAAAAGGATGCACCACAGAGCGCTGGCGGTAATAACCTTGACAGCCTCGCAGAAGGGGGTAAGCACTAAGAGATGTTGACCATACCTCAGGGTACGGAATGGCAGAGCTATGACCAGAGTTTACTTTGCAGATTGCGTGTGACAGCGCCCAGGACAAGTGAGGCAAGTGTCAGACCATACACCAACCACACTTCTGCGAGTGATTGTTCCACTTTCTCCATTTTCGGCTAGCAACAGGCCTGACACCAGAGACGGCTGCCTTTACACGTGGCACCACTCAACATCTGACGAAGCATACCACCTGACAGTGAACATAAATTCTCTTACAGAGGCATTTAATGTCTGCCGCCGAGGGACAAAAAGGATGTCTCTGCCTGTATGGGCCAGGCCCAAGGTCCACCAGCATTTTTCCTGAACATACATTTCTTGGCTATAAATTAGTATCGGACCTCCAGGTAAAAGATACGCTTACATGCTTGCTACACCTAAATACCACACACATAAGCTGTTGCTTACACCAGCAATTATTCAATTACCATTCAAGATACTTATTCTCACGCCGGAGTGTGGTCACGGAGAAAACCACCCTTTTCCCCATGGCGAGACTAACGGCACTGCTAGTTTTGCAGATCAGTCGGAGCGAGCTTGCAACCCAAAAAGTGAAGTGAGAGGTTAACCATTTATGCAGAAACACCCTGTTTGTAACTTATATATCCCCGAATATCTCTAGGTTCAACCGGTGCTTCTTCATTGGCGCCATCCGCTATTTTTTCACTAATTTCCAGTTTCCAACCTCCCATTTTTCACCTTTCCAAGCCTCATTTCCTTCTGGCCGATTTTCCATCAACCACCCCACGAGGCTCTCGACGAGAAGGCAAGAACCAGGTTCAAACCTCTCGTATCGACGGGCAAGTGAGGGAGGACTCTTCCGAGGATATCAGAGCTCAACACGGCTCTGGCCGAATAAACATCCCGGTCACCCCCGGAGCCCAGCTAGAGACTCCTTTTGTTTCAATCACATCGATCTTATCTCCTGGTGAGACACCGATGTCATGGCTCATAAAGTCTCAGACGGCCCTGAACGCCGTGTATGTGTAACTTTGTGCGCAGATAAACACCCCCGCTGTCCCGGTACAACCCGCTGTTCAGGTGCACGCTTCGCCTGCACCAAGGATTTTGAGTTACGACTTGCCAGCAGGGGTGAGCATACCATATAGTCTCCATCCACAGGAGACGGAATACACACAACATCCGCCTAAGCCGGAATCTCAATCTCTCAGAAGAGCATTTGCCCACTCACGACTAGGCGCGCGTCCTCAAGGGGACCGGTACACCCAGCGTGAGGAAGACATAACCTATGTGGAAGGTGATAGCGCTAGATTTTTCACTGGATACCCGAGAATCACGCGGCATACAGATCTGCTCCACGCGGCGGTTACAACCCAGAGGCCGAGCATGATTACAACTTGATTTACCGACCGACGGACGCAGCCAAGCACTCCAAGTTCATCAAGGAGATAACTCTAGCACCGTTGGAGCGTGCAAAGCCGCCCTACAACGTTAGAAAATATAACGGGTTGGCGGACCCGGATGATCACCTGCGTCTTTTTACTGGTGCAGGACTGATCGGCGGATGGACACTACCGATGTGGTGTCACCTATTTGTTCAGACCCTCACAGGCGCATGACGCCTGTGGTTTGACAACTTGGCCACGGGAAAACTCACGTCCTGGAATGACTTGAAAAACAAGTTCCTAGCGCATTTCATTCAGCCAGCAAAGGCGTTACGTCAGAGACTCCTCTGACGTAATGAACATCTGGCGGTCAGGATGATGAAAGTCTCGAAGACTTCATTACCGCTACAACAAGGAAGTGCTGGAGTTCGGAGATGTGCACCAAGACCTGATTCATGCACAGTTCAAATACACCGTACATTGTGACGAGATGATCAAAGTCTTGTCAGGGACTACAGGTCTCCCCAAGAGCTAGGAGAAACTTATGGCGGCGGCAACGGTCTTCCGCAAACAGAGCGCAATCTCAACAACAGTAGACCTCCTTAACCTCATCACCGTCCCAAAGACTTGAGCAGGAGTTTTGGGAAAAAAATAAAAGGTGGAGGGACCACAGCCAGAACCCTCCTCACACACCGGTCGACGCCCGCATGACCATCAATAAGCTCGCCACCCAGCGAGCAATAAAACAAGATAATCGCGATCGCAAGTGGACCCCACTGACGAAGACACCGACAGAGATCCTCAGCACAGAAGACCACCAATTCAAACAACCACCGCAGACGCGCAACAAGAAAGGTCAAGACCCCAACCTCTTCTGCGATTATCACAAAGACACGGGGCACACAACCGACAATTGCATCTCCCTGCGCATGGAGATTGAGAAGGCACTCAAAATTGGGAAGCTTACCACTTATTACAAAATGTGCGCAAGGAGGTGTGCCATATTACTCGAGGCGGCGAGGGCCCGAGTAACAAAAATACGAAGGATGTTCGTATGATTCAGGGTGGCCCTTCGCGCAAGCATAACCACCACAAGAGCTGCACATCTCACTGGTGAGAGCAGCAGGTCATCTTCCCCGTCGTCCCCGGGCGCCCACACCCACAAGAAGACCGACCAGTAGTGATAACTGGCATTTTCGGTCATTATCGCAACGACTACATGTTCATAGACCCTGGGAGCTCGATGGACATTTTATACGAACAGTGCTTCCAGCAACTTGACCAGGAGGATAAAGCACGCCCGGAGGCGGTGGATTTCCCACTCACTGGTTTCTACAATGAGGTTGTTTTCCCTCTGGGACGGATTTCTTTCCCTGTCTCTCTGACAGGCGCCACACTCGCACCGTCCAAGACAATTTCATGGTCATGCCCACAACCTTGCGCCATAACGTACTATTAGGACGACGCGCCCAGCGAGATTTTATCATGATTACCTCCATCCCGGAGTGGCTATCATGTATTCAAGAAAGGAAATCATGTCTGTGGACAAGGAACCACCAATAAAGCAACCCAAGTCATCCTGCAACGGTGAGCCAGAAAAGTGGTACTTAACAACAAGTAACCGGAAAAAACCATGCTCTTGGGACCCGCCATGACCCCCGCAGTCACGGCGCGGTTGAAACATCTGTTGTTCCGAAACTCTGATGTTTTTGCATGGTCACCAACGGACATGACAGGGGTGCCAAGGGAAATAGTTGAGCATGCACTACACACTTTCCCTTCAATTCAGCCTATCGTTCAGAAGAAGCGCATTTTTGGGCCCGAAAAGACCCGCGCTTTCAACAAGCAAGTAGCGGAGCTTCTCCAATCAGGAATCTTCCGAGAAGTGCGTTACCAGACATGGGTAGCCAACCCAGTCATGGTCCAAAACTCCAACGGCAGTTGGCGCATGTGCGTCGATTTCAAAGACCTCAACAAGGCATGTATCAAGGACTGCTGCGCCTTGCCAGAGATCGACAAAAAGGTGGACTCTCTTGCTTCATTCAGGTGGAAATGCTTCCTTGTTGCTACAAGGGCTACCACAAGATTCAAATGAAAAAAGAAGATGAAGACAAGACCGCTTTCCGAACGGACAAGGGCATCTATTGCTACACAAAAATGCCTTTCGGACTGCGCAACGCAGGAGCCACCTATCAACGCTTAATGGACCGTGCCTTTTGGGATGACATTGGTGAAACCATGGAAGTATACATCAATGACCTAGTCATCATGAGCTCGGATGAGGAGAAGATGTTGGCAAACATGCAAAAAACGTTTGCCTCCTTGCGCAAGGCAAATCTGAAGCTGAACCCCAGCAAGTGCTCTATTGGAATGGAGGAAGGCAAATTTTTGGGATTCAACGTTACGCCCGATGGCTTTAAAGTCAATCACAACAAAATGGAAGCGATTCAGCGTATGCCATCACCCTCGACTATCAAAGAGATGCAACAGTTGGCAGGGCGACTGGCTGTGTTGAATAGGTTCTTGGCCAACCACGCGATGAAGTCTTTCCCATTCATCAACACTCTGCGTAATTGTGTGAAGAAGAACAAGTTTCAGTGGATTCCAGATGCGGAGATAGCCTTCACCCAAATGATGGAATGCTTGATTCAGTTACCAACGCTCACCGCGCCACAAAAGATGGAGCCACTGATACTCTACCTTTTCGCATCAGATGTCGCTCTGGGAGCAGTTCTGCTAGTAAAACGCGCAGGAGTTCAAACTCCAATCTACTATGTAACAAAATGCTTACCGACCCAGAGACCCAATATCCCATGATGGAAAAGCTAGCTCTAGTTTTACTCCATGCATCCCGGTGGTTGCGTCAATATTTTTCAGGCCACGAAATAATAGTTCTCTTGAACTATCTTCTAGGCCAAATTTTGTCAAAACGGGATATCTCTGGTCGCCTAGCAGAATGGGCGATCGAGGTTGGCGGATACAATGTTGTGTATAAGCCACGACCGACAATAAAAGGCCAGATATTGGCCGATTTTATCGTAGAAGTCCAGCAAAATAAAGCGCAGGAGTGTGAGGATGTACAGATTCCAGCGTCGGTTATAGATAACCACGCATGGGTACTTCGAACTAATGGCGCATCCAACGACGATGGTGCAGGGGCAGGTCTTCACTTAATAACCCCAACGATCAATAATTCACCTATGCCATCAGGTTGGATTTTAAAAGCACAAATAATGAAGCTGAATATTAAGCGTTCCTGGTAGGTCTTCGGTTAGCAATCAAGATGGGTGCGCATAATTTGGAAGCCCACGTCGACTCACTCCTAGTCGTCGGGCATGTCAATGGCCTGTACGATGCAAAAGGCGAGGTAATGGCTTTATATCTAGAACAGGCGCAAGCCTTGATAACCAAATTCCAACATTTCAAGATACCCATGTTAACCGAAGCGAGAATAAACATGCTGACGCTCTCAGCAAGCTAGCTGCTACAAGCTTCAAGCACCTTGCGCGAGAGGTGCGCATTGAGGTACTAAAAACCTCTTCTGTTCCTTTTGCGACAAGTCAACATTGTAGAAGTGGGAAATCCATCCTAGATGTCTCCCATCATCATGTTCTTGCAACACGGGAGCCTCCCCGAAAAGAAAGCGGAAGCAAAGAAGGTCCAGGACAAGGCACTCAACTATGAAATGGCCGACGGTGTCTTATACCGGAAGTCGTACCTTGGGCCGCTCCTCCGCTGCGTTGATGCGCAAGATGCCAAGTACTTGATCCATGAAATACACGAAGGGTTATGCGGAATTCACGCTGGTCCGCGCACGGTCGTTACAAAGATCATAAACGAGCATCTCGATCGGATATGATGTTCAAAGGAACACCATGAAGAGATTAAATCTCATCAAAGTAGATCTTGGCGAGTTTGTCAGCAGATAGATCCTCACGAATTGCCAAAAAGTGTGCTAACTTTGTTAGACGATCGATGATTACCCAAATGGCATCATGACCTCTATGTGTGCGCGGTAGTTTAGTAATGAGATCCATCGCAATGTTCTCCCACTTTCATACCGGTATTTCTTGTTGCTTTAGTAGACCAGATGGGCGCTGATGTTCTGCCTAACTTTAAGACAAGTTAGGCATTTAAACACATACAAGGCAATGTCCTTCTTCATACCTGTGAAAACTGTGGCAAAAACAGGTAAACCCTAATCTATACGTACGACTTATACGGATAACGAAAAGATACTAAGTATGACTCGGAGGAATCCGAGTGTACGTTATGAGAAACATGCAAACAATAATACCTAACATTGCAATATGGATGCCTCAGTGTGCTAAAAGCAGGTTAAACAGAAGCTTTCTGTTTAACAGTTCGCAAACTGTACAATAACGATTTAGATGCAAACGTAAGCATCGAAGACTATTCAAAGAGTACAAAATTACTTAGACATAGTACTTAGACAATAATATAAGATTTGAGGCCTTAACCTATAGTTGGCATATTAAACGAGGCGGCTCCGAGTTAACGAAACGCCTTTGATTTTAATGCACACGGAAACAACCAAGCATGAATTGTATCGTCAAGCCTAAAACATTACTTATCGAACACTAATATAATGTATTTTAAGGAAATACGTGAAAGCGTTCGATTTTTTTTGTTAAAGACGGGTTCATTAACTTAAAACTACACGTTGTGCGATCGTTTACCAAACTGACGGGTCAAATGACGATTTGAACCATAAGATACCTTGACAGAGATTTAGTATTATAAGACCCGTTTGATAATTATTATATTATATTATATTATATTATATTATATTATATTATATTATATTATATTATTTATATTATTATATTATATTATATTTATATATTATATTATATTATATTATATTATTATTTATATTATATTATATTATATTATATTATATTATATTATATTATATTATATTATATTATATTATATTATATTATATTATATTATATTATATTATATTATATTATATTATATTATATTATATTATATTTGCCCCTAACCCGTTTTTAACGAAACTTATGTCAAAATGTAGAGAAAAATAAAGTCGTCTCAACGGTATATTGATAATTTTATAGAACGCAATATTTGGTCAGTACACGAGTAAAATGAGTAAAATAGCTGAATTAATTATAGAGTTATAATAATTATAAACATAAATAATAAAAATTGCAAACCGACTCTTTGTTTCCTTTCCTTGGAATTTTCCATAGGGTAATACACAGCCTCACCTTTCAGTTCTTCATTCCTAAGTAATAAACTCCTAAACACTTACACACTTCTACTCCTATGGATTCCTATTCAGCCAAGATTCAAGGTATTTAAGACCTTTTGGACATGTATTTTTATATCTTTTTATCATAAACTTGGTATGAATAAAAAGAACTAGTTTTGATCCATACATGCCTTTTCTTTTGGACAAGAAGGATGGTTAAATACTAAATACATGTAACAATTTGGTTCTTGGTGTTTTATGGTACAAAACTTCGGATTATGCATCAAAAACACGGTTAATTCAACAAGAAATGGACAAAACAAGATCTAATTGAATAAGAATAATAACAAAGCTTGATTGACATGGGTTTTTGCATGTTTGTGCTGTATATGGTGTACAGGTACTGATCTAGCTTAGAACAGCCTTTGGAAGGGTAGTGACCATTTATTTGATCGAGAAGCGCGAGGTATAACACCCGAAAACTAAAACTAGTAGCCGTAAACTTAGCTTTCGTATAACTTTTTTCATGGGTATTATTAGGACTTGAAAATTTACAGGATGGTCACCCATGGTGACAACAAGATTCTATTAAAAATTTTAGAATTTTCTAAAATTTTGGTGATTTTTTGTGAAATTTTAACTGTTTTAAAGGAATAAATTCAGATAAAATACTAAACAAGCTCAATAAATCACCAAAACTTATAGGGATGTTGAGTTTAATTACAAATCATTAACTGAGTTTGACATGGGTTTTAAAAATTGCGTTGTCATGAAGTTTCGGTAGCCGGAAAAGTTGTATAACGAATTCAGAAATATCTCAAATTTTTCCAGGAGGTTGCTAGAAATATTGGGACACTTATGAAAATTCTTGGGAATTTTTGAAAGTCCGATCATTTTGGATGTAAATTGTTCGGTTAAAATACAGTTTCTCGTGAATTTATTAAATTTAATAACTTAGTTTTATAAATTCTGAAAATATTTTTTCCAGAATTATAAATATATTTTTGCCAACTTATATAAAAATTTTAAAAGCGGTATACGAACAACCTTGTCGAAACAGATGAAAGAGGTATACGAATAACCTTGTCGAAACAGATCACCTCAGCATGGCGTTTCATTAACAAATCCATTCCTATGATGATGTCAAAACTCCCGAGTTGCATTGGTGTGAGGTCAATGGGAAAACGGTGGTTATCCAAGTTCAATTGGCAACTACGAATGACATAGTCGAGCACAAGGGGTTCACCACTAGCTATTTCCACCATTAAGGGTTTTCCTAGTTGAGTTCTAGGCATCGAAAGCAAAGGTTCAAAGGCTAAATAAAGCTTCTATCGGCACCCGAATCGAAAAGAATAGAAGAGGATGATTGTTAACAAGGAACGTACCGTTAATGAATTCGTTATCAGCAGGAGCCTCGTTGGCATTGATGTTGAATGCGCGTCCACGGGCTGGATTTGCATTCGCGTTCACCAATTTTGGGCAGTTGTTTCTAAAGTGGCCCATCTCGCCACAATTGTAGCAAGAACCAGGTGGGAACGGGGGTCTAGCAGGCTTGGCTTGGGGTTAAACAGGGTTCTGAATAGCTTGTTTTAGGGCCGAATGATAAACATTGGCTATGTGACTAAATCTTCCACACGAGGTGCATTGGTGACAATGTATGTGAGCTTGATGGTGACCATTGCACCGGTTGCACAACGGTGCAGTACCAGCATAAGGTTTCCTTGCATGAGGTTGTGCTGGCTGGTTTTGAGTGTTCTGGTTGGGTTATGCAACAACTGCAAAGTTCTGTGAAGCCTTACGCTTCCTCGACTTCTTGGAAGACTCGGCTTTGTTCTCCTTTGTTTTCTCTTGAGTGGTCTTAGCTGCCTGTTTTTGTCGCCCTTGCGAAACAGTTTCCCCTTCTTGACCTGAGACTCAGTCAGGGTAGCAACTAATTCGATAGCCTGTCGAACAGTGGTAGGGTTGCTTCCAGTAACAATGTCCTAAACGGGGCCAGGCAGTCCATCGGTGTACCTCTCGATTGCTTTATCTAACAGGGTGACCATGGGGGGACAAAACAAGCTCAGTTCTTTGTAATGGTCAGTGTAGGCACCATGCTCTCCGCTATCTTATTTAAGATTGTTGAATTCATCTTCCAGTGCCCGTTGGTCATGACGTGGGTAGAATTCCCTCATCATTAGATCTTGAAGCTCTTCCCACGTTTATGCCACATTCAGCACCCCTATTTCTCATCACACCATTCCTCCATGTAAGTGTTCTTTTCTAGAATACACTCAATGCAAACTTGACTTTTCGCTCATCCGGGCATTGAACATGACGAAATGTGCTTTCCAGACTCTCAAACCACTGCAGGAGTCCAGTAGCTTCTACGGACCCAGTAAACTCCAGTGGTTTAGCGAGAGTTAAATTGTTTGTATTTGCACGGTGCGGGTGCATTGTTGTTGTTATTGTTTGCTTGGTTTATCTAGGTCACTAGGTTTGGAGTACAGCAGCAATTTGCTGAGCGATCATACCTGCCATTTCGGCATCTTGAGTTGTATTACGTCGAGGAGGAATTCTAGAAGAAAACATGAGGGAAAATATGTGAGATTGACATTGGATAAAAATATCAACGAAATATAAGGATGGTGGTGATTCGTTCGTTACTTAAAAACAAACAAACAACACACGATGACTAATCAAAGTAAATTCGTCTTTATAATGTATCGCGAAGACATGCTTTAGCCTATAAGTGGACACTCACCCCAAGAGTTCCTAGGTAAGAGTGATTGGTCTGATAATGCGGATTTGTAAACACTCTAGCCTTAGACAGAAAACTCAGGGTACAGACATCTACCTTTCCAGATTGCATGTGTTCACTTTAATAAAAACCCAAACTTTGTTGGGATTTTGAAAACTTACAAGGCTTTAAGCCAAAACAAATCATCTAAGGGATAGATGATTGATTTTCAAAACGAATTTGTAACTTGTGTATTTGTTTTGTTAGTCACCTAAGGATAGGTGATGGTATTGTTTTAAGAATCTAAACACAAGATAACTTGCATTAGGGTCCTAAAAAGGTTATAGTCTAGGTCAAAGCATTACTAATACCCTAATTCCCTATAACCATAAGCTCCGATACCAATCTTTCTGTAACACCCCTACCTCGTAAAAAAATAAACCGCGGTGGAAACGTTAGGGAGTCATGTCATAGAACTATTGTTTCACAACTCATGGAGTTTAAAATTTTGTTTTATTAAGTTAAATGTTTACATTGTCTTGGGATAAACAAAAACAACACATAAATAAATTGTCTTTCATGTTTTAAGTCACTAAGGCTCGCGTCCATTCCTACAAGAAGCATGCATCATAATATCAAATAGTGACTCCTGAAACATATGTGAAAATAGAGTCAACATAAAAATGTCGGCGAGTACATAGGTTTTGTGAGTGTGTCAAATTCGTGTTTTGTATACATATTGCAACACCTCGTCCGACTACAAGAGTCGTTAAGTGAAAACCTTGTATCAAAAGTGTTTGATATTGCAATACAATTAACCAACTAAAACAAGTTGGCTAGAGTTGTGAAAACCTTATAGCCATGAATATTGACCAAAACGTTTCTTTTGTAAAAACCTTGTAATAGATTGATTCAAAAGAAAACCTCATATATTATATATCTTTAAGTGAAAATCATTGCGTGACATTGTTCAAAACCATTTGTCCGTGTTATAAATTTTGACAACTGTCACTTTTGTGATAATTTTGTACATTAAAAAATGAAAATTATGAATATAATTATGTGTTTTGAACGACTAAACTGCGTGAATTGAATGGCATCAATCTAGAAAATTCACTGAATATATTACATGATGCATATTATTTGTTTAGTGGTTACCATTTAAAAATTGCTTGAAACAGTGCTTCGGAAACAACTATTAGACTAGCTGTGACAGTACAGTGTCAGTACGCAGTTAAACTGCAGATATAGGACTTAGATGAGAGTCCAACGCAAACTGTATATTAAACCCCATGTGGGAAAGCAAGGATTAATGCCAACACTTTCCGAAAATTATACGTGCACCAGAAAACTATCCGAAATATACACTAAACAGCACCTCAGCAAAATTCAGCAAATACAAAATTTTCTGATATGCAGAAATAATGTTAAACATCATGCATTGCTTTATATTGGAAGTATCATGTTGGCACAAAAATATATCATATCACATAAGTCTTGAAAGTTAACGTTTTAACGAACCGACAATGAAACGAACACCCGGACACAATCTGAAACATCATATTAACTAGTTAACAATGTTTTTACATCATACAACTAGTTAAAAGCATTAAACACATTGTTTTGATTGAAAATCCCTAAAATCCCTACTAGTTGCTTAAATCTCCTTTTAAGGATCCGTTAACGAACCTAGCACCTGTTAAGCAACCGAACACGAACTAGACATAAAATATAAACTAGTTAATATTAATTAACAACATTAACTAGTATATGGCAAGTTATACCTTAAAATACATCAAAAATCAATAATACATAAATATCCCTAACTAAACACCTAATATCCTAACTGAATAACTAACTAAGAATTAAAACACAACTAAACCCCCCCCCCACTTAAGTGGATGGTCAACATGGGGCCCCACATGTCCCCATGTTATCTCCTAATGTTGAATGAAGATTTGGTGGACAACGAGAAGGTTTAGTGGAAGAAGACTTAGCATAATGTTATAAACTATACCTTATCCCAACATAATCTTCCACTTTCACCAACTAAGAAAACTCCATCTTCTTCTTCCTTATCCTTCCCTAGCCTACGACCACTAAACCATCTCCTTAACCTCCATCATCAAGCCACTTTCAAGGTATTCTAAGGTGATCCAAGGGTGTCCCAAGGCAATCTAAGAAGGTGCTAAGCATTGGAAGTTGAAGGACCTCTCTTGGGAGCTTTTATCCACCAACTTTGCATCATCTTCTTCAAGTTGTTCATCTTGCCACTTCCATAGCCACAAGAGCTAGTAGTGAGCCTCCTAATCTTTCATTTGATGTCTTGTTACTAGTATTTTGTTAATATATAAGTACACCATGCAAAAGTATGAACTTTAAAAGATGAACATATGAACAAGTAACATGATCTAAAGAAAACAAAGCTATCTTGAAGTTGTAATAAAAATGTAGATGTTTATTTTGTGCTATGGACCATGTCCATCATATGTACACTTACTAGAAGCTTAGATCTAACAAGTGTACACATACATCTTACAAGATCCATGATCAAAATAATGATGAACTTGTTATAAAAAAAATAAATGGACTCTTTAAAGTAGATGAAATGATTTGTCATGTTTTTAAAGGATGGAGATCAAGTGGTTAAAATGATAAGGGTCTTGACAAACATGTTTTAACAAAATGGATGAACTTGAAATGTGATTAAAGTGACTTATGATGTTTTCTAAAAATATATATAAACATGATGTTAAAAATGATTTTTAACAAAGTCAGTAAATAATAATGACAAAAACCATTTTTTAAGATGTATGAACATCATAATCACAAAAATAAAAGACTACATGTTTTGGTAAACATTCAAGTTCATCATGGCCTAAAAATGCTTATAGTGTATAAAGAATACTTGTTGAAGTGGTAATGAGTAAATTGATGAGTTTTTAAGTTTAACACATGTTTTAAAAACATGGGAAACCTCCTAAATCTAGGGGAGACTCTAGCGAAATTTTTATAAAAATTAAACACTTAGAAAAATATATGGTTATAAAAATTTTTCATGTAAACTTGTTTAAAAACCATAAACATAAAAATCCCCATGTTTTTGTATAAAGATAAAAATGGGTATAAATATATATTTTTGGAAAAATATATATTTAGTGATCATAAGAATCACAAGTTATGTGTTATGTTTGTATTAAGTATGTATATAGTTAGGAACTTGAAAAATAAATCATACAAATAAATACATAATAATTGGCAAACAAAGAATTCCAAAAAATATATATACCTATCCATAACCATACATGCAAACAAATATGGACTATTCGGACGATCGGACTACATATTGTGACATTTGTGCCTTTTTAATCATTGCACAATTACAAACAATTTCGTATTCAATGAAACCTTATGTTTTATTTCCAAATATTTTTGTATTCAATAAAATCTTCTATTTTATTGATAAGAATGCAAAAATGTGAATCGTTGCACAATTTCGATCATTTTCGTGTTCGTTAAAGCGTTTTACGCATTTTGCGAAACGTGTAACCGTACAACCGAACGAACCAACATCCACGACATATTCAGGCATAATACAAGTTACACATGTCTTAACACTTTTATATAACCTAAATATTAGGTTAAAGAGGTTAAAATGGCAAACAAGAGAAAATACAAGTCCAAGGGCCAAAAATGTCAAAAAAAATAATAAATATTTTTGCTTCTTCACCAAGTTTGCCACCTATCTCAAATTTTTGACACCTAACACTCACTTTTCCACACTTAATATGGTATTGATACGTGTTAGGACACTAATCCACACTTAAGGACACTTGTCATCACTTCCTTAATCTTAAAATACTATAAATACCCCATGATTCTTCCATTTTTTTTTCACATCACTTCAAAACACTTCAAAGCAAAGTGTGAAGTTCTTCTTTCTATCCTTCTTGGAGCTTGTTTCCAACCTTTGGAAGTCTCCTATCTTGAGTTCTGAAAGTGTTCTTCAACACAAGTAAGTACTCTTCCTAGTTCTTTAATTTTTTTAGCTATTTTCAGCTAAAAGTCGAACAATTTGGCTTCCTGATTGACTTTTTGTTCTGACCATATTGGGTCAAGTGAAAGTTCAATTGAACTTTGCAACGTGATCATAATCACCAAGGTTATAATCCCTAGCGATTTCACCTTTTGATTACCACGTTTACTAGTCGAAGTGACGAGTTAAAGTTTCGGTAAAAAATGCACATGATGTGCATTTTACTACGAAATTATTTTCGGGTATCAAAACACCAAGTTTTGATACCAAATTTGTTTTATAAACATAGTTAGATATATATTGACATGTCTAATTCGTCACTTCTAGTTGAGTGCTTATTTAGGGTCGTAAGTCGAGCGGTCTTGACCACCGCTTTATCTTTCGAATCCGACCCGTTTGGTTGATCTTAGGATCCGACCAAACACATATTTGTGACCATAGTTGTATAGGGAATAACCTACTGAGGTTATACCTTATGGACACATTGCTTGGTTAGTGTTATGATAAGTTACTTCTATGTTCTTAAAAAATGATGACCAAAATGCCCTTTTGCGCATAAATCCATTTTTAACAAATGTAACCAAATTTTTGACATATAAACTGATTCTATAACATTTTCAAACATGTTTGGTCATTTAAGACTTATCATAGGACGATCACACGTTTACACCCGTTAAAGTATCGTAAACTACCTTAACGAGTCATAATGGGTCAAAAGCACTTAGATCCTTTCCAAATCAGAATGTTAAGTTTGTTAAACCATATCACATGAGTTCCAACACTCATTTGGTTTATAAGACTTATTCTATCTGATCTCTTGTTTATAGTCCCAACACGCTAACATATTTATCTGACACATTAGGACACGTTTGAGCTTTGTTTATTTTGTTGATCAAGAACACTTTCGCAATCCCAAGTGAGTACATAGCCCCCTCTTATACGTTTTCTAAATGTTTTGGGGTGACTCATATGTGCCTGTCATTATTTTCTAGATTTCAAAACAATATACATGGTTTATGTGTACAAAAATGATTTTCAAAGGGAGTTCATAGTTCCCCTCTTTTACGTTTTGCAAATGTTATGGGTTGACTCATATGTGCTAAATTATTTTCAAGTTTTCAAAAACAATTTCTTTGGTTTATATATAAAACAATACAATTTCAATAATGTGAACAACTTGTTGGTGCGTTATCTATAACACGAATGACATTCATTAGCTTTGGCCAAGCCGACCAGTACTATGTTATGGTACCATAGGACTGACAATCCCATTATCGGACGGTTCACTGGATTTTGGTGGAAGCTTGGGTAATGACAGAAACTGTTTCTGATTAACAAATCATTTGTTGATTTGTTACTCTAGTTAAAAGTACCTTTGGTGGTATAGTCAACAAAGGTTTGAATGTGTTCATTAAAGAACAATCAATAGTTTTCACAATTAAAAACCTGGATGATTTTGTTTATGACATGGACAATTGATTTATGACACGGGCGATTGATTTATAACATGGACAAGTTGTTTTGAACAATGTCACGCAATGATTTCACTTAAAGATATAAACCATACGAAGTTTTCTTTTGAATCAATCTATTACAAGGTTTTTACAAAAGAAATGTTTTTGTCAAGATTCATGGCTATAAGGTTTTCACAACTCTAACTAACTTGTTTTAGTTGGTTAATTGTATTGCAATATCAAAACACTTTTGATACCAGGTTTTCACTTAACGACTCTTGTAGTAGGACGAGGTGTTGCAATATGTATACAAGGCCATGAATTTGACACGCTCACAAAACCTATGTACTCGCCGGCATTTTTATGCCGACTCTCTTTTCACATAAGTTTCAGGAATCAATACTTGATAATATGATGCATCCTTCACATAGGAATGGACGCGGGCCTTAGTGACTTAAAACATGAAAGACACTTTATTTATGTTTTGTTTCTGTTTATCCCAAGACAATGTAAACATTTAACTAAATCAAACATAATTTTAAATTCCATGAGTTGTGAAAGAATAGTTCTGTGACATGACTCCCCGAAGTTTCCGTCGTGGTTTGTTGTTTTATGCGGTCGGGGTGTAACAGAAAGATTGGTATCAGAGCTTATGGTTATTGGGAATTAGGTTATTATAATGCTTTGACCTAGACTATAACCTTCCTAGGACCCTAACGCGAGTTATCTTGCGTTAGATTGTTAAAACAATACCATCACCTATCCTTAGGTGATTACCAAAACAAATACACAAGTTACAAATTCGTTTTGAAAATCAATCATCTATCCTTAGATGATTTGTTTTTCTAAAGCCTTGTAAGTTTTCAAAATCCCGTCAAAGTTTGGGTTTTATTAATGTGAACATGTGCAATCTGGAAGGGTGGATACCTGTACCCTGAGTTTTATGTCTAAGGCTAGAGTGTTCGTACAAATCCGCATTATCGGACTAGTCACTCTTACCTGGTAACTCTTGGAGTGAGTGTCCACTTATAGGCTAAAGCATGTCTTCGCGATACATTATAAAGACCCATTTACTTTGATTAGTCACCGTGTGTCGTTTGCTTGTTTTTAAGTAACGAACGAATGACCACCATCCTTATATTTTGTTGATATTTTTAACATCTCTCTTCATTATCCAATGTCAATCGCACATATTTCCATCATGTTTTCTTATAGAATGCCTCGTCGACGTAACACAACTCAAAATGCCGAAATGGCAGCTATGATCGCTCAGCAAATTGCTGCTGTACTCCCAAACCTAGTGACCCAGATAAACAAAGCAAACTATAACAATAATAACAACAACAATGCACCTGCACCGTGCAACTACAAACAATTTAACTCGGCTAAACCACTCAAGTTTACTGGTCCGAAGGAGCTACCTGACACCTGCATAGGTTTGAGAGTCTTGAAAGCATATTTCGTCATGTTCAATGCCCGAATGAGCGAAAAGTCAAGTTTGCATCAAGTGTATTCCAGATAAGAGCACTTACATGGTGGAATGGTGTGATGAGAGATAGGGGTGCCGATGTGGCAATGGCACAAACGTGGGAAGAACTTCGAGCTCTAATGATGAGGGAATTCTGCCCACGTCATGAACAACGGGCACTAGAAGATGAATTCCACAACCTTAAACAAGATAGTGGAGAGCATCACACTGACCGTTATGAAGAATTGAGCTTGTTGTGTCCCGCCATGGTCACCCCGTTGGATAAAGCAATCGAGAGGTACATCGATGGCCTGCCTGACCCCATTCAGGACATTGTTACTTGTAGCAACCCTACCACTGTTCGACAGGCTATCGAATTAGCTGCTACCCAGACTGAGTCTCAGGTCAAGAAGCAGAAACTGTTTCACAAGGGCGATAAGAAACAGGCAGTTAAGACCACTCAAGAGAAAACAAAGGAGAACAAAGTTGAGTCTTCTAAGAAGTTGGGGAAGCGTAAGGCTTCACAGAACTTTGCAGTTGTTGCAAACCCAACCAAAACACTCAAAACCAGCCAGCACAACCTCCTGCGAGGAAACCCTAAGCTGGTACTGCACCGTTGTGCAACCGGTGCAATGGTCACCCTCAAGGTCACATACAGTGCCGCCAATGCACATCATGTGGAAGATTCGGTCAAATAGCCAATGTTTGTCGTTTGGCCCCAAAACAAGTTGTTGAGAACCCTGTTCAACCCCAAGCCAACCCTGCTAGACATCCGTTCCCACCTGGTTCTTGCTACAACTATGGCGAGATGGGTCACTTTAAAAACAACTGCCCAAAATTGGTGAACACGAATGCAAATCCAGCCCGTGGACGCCCATTCAACATCAATACCAACGAGGCTCGTGCTGATAATGAAGTCATTAACGGTACGTTCCTTGTTAACAATCATCCTACTTCTATTCTTTTCGATTCGGGTGCCGATAGAAGCTTTATATCACTAGCCTTTGAACCTTTGATTTCGATGCCTAGAACTAAACTAATAAAACCCTTAACGATGGAAATAGCTAGTGGTGAACCCCTTGTGCTCGACTATGTCATTCGTAGTTGCCAATTGAACTTGGATAACCACCTTTTTCCCATTGACCTCACACCAATGCAACTCGGGAGTTTTGACATCATCATAGGAATGGATTGGTTAACCAAACACCATGCTGAGGTGATCTGTTTCGACAAGGTTGTTCGTATACCTCTTTCGTCTGGCGAAACCTTAGAACTTCATGGAGAGAAACCCTCTAGTAGCCTAAAACTCATGACCTGTACCCAGGCCCAAAAATACCTATGAAAGAATTATGTAGCCTTTTTGGCACATATCGTAGAGGAAAAAGGCAAGGGCAAGACTGTTTAGGACATCCCCATTGTTCGGGAATTTCCTGAGGTGTTTCCTAAAGAGCTACCTTGTTTACCCCCAATTCGTCAAGTTGAGTTTCGTATTGACCTTGTACCTGGTGCAAACCCAATTACTAAATCTCCTTTCCGACTTGCACCGTCTGAAATGCAAGAGTTGTCAAAGCAACTCCAAGAACTTTCAGAAAGGGGATTCATTCGTCCGAGCTTTTCACCCTGGGGCGCTCATTTCCTATTCGTGAAAAAGAAGGATGGATCCTTCTGTATGTGTATCGATTAACGTGAGCTCAACAAACTCACAATCAAACATCGATATCCCCTACCTCGCATTGATGATCTTTTGATCAGCTACAAGGTGCGACCTGCTTTTCAAAGATTTATCTGCGTCCTGGGTATCATCAACTTCGTGTACTCGAAGAAGATATTCCCAAGACTGCTTTTCGCACTCGATACGGCCATTACGAGTTCACTGTCATGCCATTTGGTTTGAGGAATGCTCCTGCCGTCTTCATGGACTTAATGAATAGGGTTTGTAAACCTTATTTAGACAAGTTCATCATTGTTTTCATCGAGGACATCCTCATTTATTCAAAGTCTCGTGCCGATCACGAACAACATCTTCGTCTAACGATGGAACTCCTGAAGAAAGAACAACTTTACGCCAAATTCTCCAAATGTGAATTTTGGCTAAACGAAGTTCAATTTTTGGGACACATTGTTTACAAACAAGGTATACATGTAGATCCCGCCAAAATCAGTGCGATTAGGGATTGGAGTACACCTACTACTCCTACCAAAGTTCGTTCATTTCTTGGTCTTGCTAGATACTATCGACGATTCATCGCGAACTTTTCAAAGATCGCGGTTCCCCTCACCACTTTGACTCAGAAGAATAAACCTTTCGAGTGGGGACCCAAACAAGAGGAAGCCTTTCAAACACTGAAACAAAAACTATGTAATGCTCCTGTTTTATCTTTACCCGATGGTAACGATGATTTTGTTATCTATTGTGACGCATCAAACCTAGGCCTTGATTGTGTTCTCATGCAAAGAGACAAAGTCATAGCCTATGCGTCAAGACAATTGAAAATCCATGAGAAGAACTACACAACTCATGCTCTTAAGTTAGGAGCCATAGTTTTTGCTCTCAAAATTTGGAGACACTACCTTTACGGTACGAAATGTGTGGTTTTCACTGAACACAAAAGTCTCCAACACATATTCAATCAAAAGGAGCTTAACATGAGACAACGACGCTGGGTCGAACATCTGAACGACTACGACTGCGAGATTTGCTACCATCCTTATAAGGCGAATGTTGTCGCTGATGCGCTTAGTAGTAAGGAACGTGTCAAAATTCACTGTGTTCGAGTTCAATCTGATATCCAGACATGTATCCTTCAAGCACAACATACATGTGTAACCCAAAGCTTGTTGAAAAATGAGCTGCCACAAAATCTGGAACTTCAACTCCAAACAAAAGATAACGGATTACTCTACTACAAGAACCATTTGTGGATTACTAGTCAAGATAATCTCTGCACCTTATTGATGGATGAAGCTCATAAGTCTCGTTATTCAATCCATCCTGGTGCAGACAAAATGTATAAGGATCTCCGTACCTAGTATTGGTGGCTGGGTATGAAGAAGGACATTGCCTTATATGTGTCTAAATGCCTAACTTGTCTTAAAGTTATGGCAGAACATCAATGCCCATCTGGTTTACTTGAGCAACCACAAATACCGGTATGGAAGTGGGAGAACATTGCGATGGATCTCGTCACTAAACTACCGCGCACAACTAGAGGTCATGATGCCATTTGGGTAATCATTGTAGTCTAACAAAGTCAGCACACTTTTTGGCAATTCGTGAGGATCTATCTGCTGACAAACTCGCCAAGATGTATGTTGATGAGATTGTATCTCATCATGGTGTCCCTTTGAACATCATATCCGATTGAGATGCTCGATTCTCATCTCACTTTTGGAAGACCATGCAATCTGCCATGGGAACCAAACTCAATCTGAGCACTGCTTATCATCCTCAAACGGATGGACAATCTGAAAGGACAATTCAAACACTGGAGGTTATGCTTAGAGCATGTGTGATCGACTTTGTTGGTAGTTGGGATTCACATCTACCATTGGTCGAATTCTCCTACAACAATAGTTATCAGCCAGCATCAATATGGCGCCTTTCGAAGCTCTATACGGTAGAAAATTTCATTCACCTGTCTGCTGGAATGAGGTCGGTGAAGCTCAACTCACTGGGTCTGAACTCATTCACGACACAACAGACAAAGTCAAGAAAATTCGCGATAACCTTCTGACAGCTAGAAGCCGTAAAAAGAGTTATGCGGACAAACAACACAAGCCCTTGGAATTCAAGTTGGTGATCATGTCCTTGTCAAGGTGTCCCCTTGGAAAGGTGTGATTAGATTTGGAAAGAAAGGAAAGTTTGCACCCCGATATGTTGGACCGTTCAAGATCGTTGAGAGAATCGAAAAGGTGGCTTACCGACTTGAGCTACCTCCTGAACTTGGGAATATTCACCCAACATTCCACGTGTCCAATTTGAAAAAGTGTTTAGCCGATACAAACCTCCACATTGCCCTCGACAAAATTCACGTTGAAGACACTATGCACTTTGTCGAGAAACCTGTGGAGATAGTGGACCGTGAGTCAAGAAACTCAAGCGTAGACGTATACCGATATTTAAAGTTCGCTGGGAATCCAAACGTGGCCCAGAATTTACTTGGGAATGAGAGGATCAGATGAAAGCAAAATCCACATCTGTTTCACAAAGTTTCCTCTAATTAAATTTCGGGACGAAATTTTCCAAAGTAGGGGAGACTGTGACATTTGTGCCTTTTCAATCATTACACAATTACAAACAATTTCGTATTCAATGAAACCTTGTGTTTTATTTCCAAATATTTTTGTATTCAATAAAATCTTGTATTTTATTGATGAGAATTCAAATGTGTCAATCGTTGCACAATTTCGATCATTTTCGTGTTCGTTAAAGCGTTTTACGCATTTTGCGAAACGTGTAACCGTACAACCAAACGAATCAACATCCACGACATTTTCAGGCATACTACAAGTTACACATGTCTTATCACTTTTATATAACCTAAATATTAGGTTAAAGGGGTTAAAAATGGCAAACAAGTGAAAATACAAGTCCAAGGGCCAAAAATGTCAAAAAAAAAAATATTTTTTTGCTTCTTCACCAAGTTTGCCACCTATCTCCAATTTTCGACACATAGCACTCAGGTGTTGACCCATGTTTGGACACTAATCCACACTTGAGACACTTGTCATCACCTCCTTAATCCTAAAATACTATAAATACCCCATGATTCTTCCATTTTTTTTCACACCACTTCAAAACACTTCAAAGCAAAGTGTGAAGTTCTTCTTTCTATCCTTCTTGGAGCTTGTTTCCAACCTTTGGAAGCCTCCTATCTTGAGTTCCGAAAGTGTTCTTCAACACAAGTAAGTACTCTTCCTAGTTCTTCAATTTTTTTAGCTATTTTGAGCTAAAAGTCGAACTGTTTGGCTTCCTGATTGACTTTTGGTTTTCACCATATTTGGTCAAGTCAAAGTTAAGTTGAACTTTGCAACGTGATCGTAATCACGAAGGTTATAATCCCTAGCGATTTCACCTTTTGATTACCACGTTTACTAGTCGAAGTGACGAGTTAAAGTTTCGGTAAAAAAATGCACATGATGTGCATTTTACGACCAAACTCTTTCTGGGTATCAAAACACCAAGTTTTGATACCAAATTATTTTATAAACTTAGTTAGACATATTTTGACATGTCTAACTCGTCACTTCTAGTTTAGTGCTTATTTAGGGGCGTAAGTCGAGCGGTCTTGATCACCGCTTTAACTTTCGAATCCGACACGTTTGGTTGATCTTAAGATCCGACCAAACTCATATTTGTGACCATAGTTGTATATGGAATAACCTACTGAGGTTATGCCTTACGGACACATCGCTTGGCTAGTGTTATGATAAGTTACTTCTATGTTCTTAAAAAATATGACCAAAATGCCCTTTTGCGCATAAATCCATTTAACATATGTAAACAAATTTTTGACATATAAACTGATGCTATAACATTTTCAAACATGTTTGGGCATTTAAGAATTATCATAGGACGATCACGTGTTTACGCTAATGACCCGTTAAAGTATCGTAAACTACCTTAACGAGTCATAATAGGTCAAAAGCACTTAGGATCCTTCCAAATCAGAATATTAAGTTTGTTAAACCATATCACATGAGTTCCAACACTCGTTTGGTTTATAAGACTTCGTTCTATCCGATCTCCCGTTTTTAGTCCCGACACGCTAACATATTTATTTGACACATTAGGACACGTTTGAGCTTTGTTTATTTCGTTGATCAAGAACACTTTCGCAATCCCAAGTGAGTATATAGCCCCCTCTTTTATGTTTTCTAAATGTTTTGGGTGACTCATATGTGCCTGTCATTATTTTCAAGATTTCAAAACAATATGCATGGTTTATGTATACAAAAATGATTTTCAAAGTGAGTTCATAGTTCCCCTCTTTTACGTTTTGCAAATGTTATGGGTTGACTCATATGTGCTAAATCATTTTCAAGTTTTCAGAAACAATGTCTATGGTTTATATATAAAACAATACGATTTCAATAATGTGAACAACTTGTTGATGCGTTATCCATAACACGAATGACATTCATTAGCTTTGGCCAAGCCGACCAGTAGTATGTTATGGTACCATAGGACTGAGAATCCCATTATCGGACTGTTCACTGGATTTGGTGGAAGTTTGGGTAATGACAGAAACTGTTTCTGATTAACAAATCATTTGTTGATTTGTTAGTCTAGTTAAAGAGACCCTTTGGTGGTCTATTAAAGATACCCTTTGGTGGTATAGTCAACAAAGGTTTGAATGTGTTCATTAACGAACGATCAAAAGTTTTCACAATTAAAAACATGGACGATTTTGTTTATGACATGGACAATTGATTTATGACACGGACGATTGATTTATAACACGGACAAATGGTTTATAACACGGACAAATTGTTTTGAACAATGTCACGCAATGATTTTCGCTTAAAGATATAAACCATACGAAGTTTTCTTTTGAATCAATCTATTATAAGGTTTTTACAAAAGAAATGTTTTGGTCAAGATTCATGGCTACAAGGTTTTCACAACTCTACCAACTTGTTTTAGTTGGTTAATTGTATTGCAATATCAAACACTTTGATACCAGGTTTTCACCTAACGACTCTTGTAGTAGGACGATGTGTTGCAATATGTATACAAGGCCATGAATTTGACACGCTCACAAAACCTATGTACTCGCCGGTATCTTTATACTGACTCTCTTTTCACATATGTTTCAGGAATCAATACTAAATAATATGATGCATGCTTCACGTAGGAATGGACGCGGGCCTTAGTGACTTAAAACATGAAAGACAATTTATTTATGTGTTGTTTCTGTTTATCCCAAGACAATGTAAACATTTAACTGAATCAAACATAATTTTAAATTCCATGAGTTGTGAAACAATAGTTCTGTGACATGACTCCCCGACGTTTCCGTCGCGGTTTGTTGTTTTACGCGGTAGGGGTGTTACATATATGAATTATGGAATAAAAATATATAACATATTGAAGCATGGTAAGTAATATTTTCAAAACCGAACAAGTGACAAAATATATGTATTTTTACAAGTATATAAACTATATCGTATTTCGTCAATACTAAAAACATACTATTTTCAAATTGTGTAAAAATATATATTTCAAAAACCTCCTAAAAATATATTATTTTTGGTGGAAACTAAAATATATATTTTTCTAGAACTAATCGTAAAAATATATATGATTTGGATAAATACACTTACCAAGCATAATAATACACATGTATAATACTTGACAATTATTAAACATGAATAAGTAAACCATGAAACCAAGGAAATAATTATATATATCAAGACACGTTAAAAATAGATTATTTTTAACAAACCCATCGTAAACAAAATGATATACATAAAGTGGTGAATACAAATAATACAAGTTAAAATATAATATTTTAACTAACACATTGATCTTGGAATACTATATAATTAAGAAGAATTATTTAAGGAACATATCCAACGATGGTATTGTTGAGGCAAACGGGTGTAACCCAATAATGTGAAGACATGAAACATATACATCTTATTCGTGCGAGGCATAGAGGCTAACGGGCTAGGCCCATACATGCCACACTGGAGATGCAAGGATATATATATTTGATGAAATATATATATTGACATCATACACCGAAAACGCACCTCAGTGAGCATCGTACATTGAAAATACAACCAAATGAAACAAAACACTAAACAAGTCTTAACAATTATTCAAGACAAGAAACATGAACATGGATAATTCAAAGACCAAAGTGTCTAACAAAACCTAACGCGTTTGTAGGTTGTGGTACGAATTCAAAGAAAGGTACTTGAGTTAACCAGTGAGAACAGGAAGCAAAACAGTGACTTCATGTCCCACTTTTCATCTTAAATATTTTACTGTTTTACAACTATCGGGGGAAATACATGTTCAATGGTATGATAAGCTAGAGAATGAAACAAGTTAGATCAAGTGCGAATAGGGGGGAACTTAAGCACATTAATCTTGTATAAGACCATAGTACAAAGGTTAGATCTAGCGGGTGTTGGCGAGCCCCACTCTTGGTCATGGACCCACACAGAAGAGTGCATTTATCGTCCTAGTCGAGGTTAATCTAAAGAAATCGTCTAGGTTTGGATGCTTCCTATGTCGTCACCCATATTAATGTCCTTGCAAAACATTAATGATCAATGATTTCATTGACGCTTTACATACCGGGTTTTGATACAAATAGTTTATACATTTTATGGATTCAACTCATATAGTTAAAACACATGAACTCGCCAACTTTTGTTGATTTTCAACTTAACATGTATTTCAGATAATTAGTGGATCTATGCAAAAGGTTGCAAATCAAGAAACAAGTACCAAGTCTCCTATGCCATCTTTTGAAGGATTTGTCCAGTATATCCCGCCTACTTGCGGTGATATAAGGGTCAAAAGCTTGGTATTTAAAATCTTGCATTTTGGTTATTTAGCAATTTGACAATTTAATGGTTTGTAAACAATATACTTAACCTATGTTGTATGCAATGAGAATCAATCAGATCACACCGCGCGCTTCCGCTAATGAGCGGGTGTGACATAAACCATTTGTCCGTGTTATAAACCATTAGTCTGTGTTATAAATCGGTCGTCCATGTTTTTAATTGTGAAAACTTTTGATCATTCTTTAATGAACACATTCAAACCTGTTTTGACTATACCACCAAAGGGTACCTTTAATAGACCACCAAAGGGTCTCTTCAATTAAACTAATAAATCAACAAATGATTTGTTAATCAGAAATATTTTCTGTCATCACCCAAACTTCCACCAAATCCAGTGAACAGTTCAATAATGGGATTGTTAGTCCTATGGTATCATAACATACTACTTGTCGGCTCGCCCAAAGCTAATGAATGTCATTCGTGTTATGGATAACGCATCAACAAGTTGTTCATATTATTGAAATCGATTATTTTATATATACCATGGACATTGTTTTTTTTTTTGAAAACTTCAAAATTATTTAGCACATATGAGTCAACCCAAAATATTTGCAAAATGTAAAAGAGGGGAACTATGTACTCACTTGGGATTGCGAAAGTATTCTTGATCAACAGAATAAACAAAGCTCAAACGTGTCCTAATGTGTCAGATAAATATGTTAGCGTGTCGGGACTACATACGGGAGATAGGATAGAATAAAGTCTTATAAATCAAACAAGTGTTGGAACTCATGTGATATGGTTTAACAAACTTAACATTCTGATTTGGAAAGGATCCTATGTGCTTTTGACCCATTATGACTCATTAAGGTAGTTTACGCTACTTTAACGGGTCATTAGCGTAAATGTGTGACCGGGTGGTTAAACATTTCCTATGATAAGTCTTAAATGTCCAAACATGTTTGAAAATGTTATAATATCACTTTATATTCAAAAATTTGGTTACATGTGTTTAAAATGGATTTATGCGCAAAAGGGCATTTTGGTCATTATTGTTTTTAAGAACACAGAAGTAACTTATCATAACACTAACCAAATGACGTGACCATAAGGTATAACCTCAGTAGGTTATTCACTATATAACTATGGTCTCAAATATGTGTTTGGTCGGATCCTAAGATCGACCAAACGAGTCGGATTCGAAAGTCAAAACGATGGTAAATACTGCTCGACTTACGACCCTAAATAAGCACTAAACTAAAAGTGACGAGTTAGACATGTCAAAATATGTCTAACTAAGTTTATAAAACTGATTTAATATCAAAACTTAGTGCTTTGATACCCAAAAATAGTTTCGTCGTAAAATGCAAATCATGCGCATTTTTGACCGAAACTTTGACTAGTCACTTCGATTAGTAAACGTGGTAATCAGAAGGTGAGATCGTTAGGGATTATAACCTTCATGATTATGATCATGTTGCAAAGTTTATTTGAACTTTGACTTGACCAAATATGTTCAGACCAAAACTCAATCAGGAAGCCAAATTGTTCGACTTTTAGCTCAAAATAGCAAAAATAATGAAAGAACTAGGAAGAGTACATACTCGTGTTGAAGAGCACTTTCAAAACTCAAGATACGAGGCTTCTAAAGGCTGGAAAGAAGCTCCAATAAGGATAGAAAGAAGTACTTCACACTTTGCTTTGAAGTGTTTTGAAGTGGTGTAAAAAAAATGGAAGAATCATGGGGTATTTATAGTATTTTAGGATCAAGGAGGTGATGACAAGTGTCTTCAAGTGTGGTTAGTGTCCTAACTTGTGTCAACACCAAATTAAGTGTTGCAAAGTGAGTGCTAGGTGTCAAAACTTGGAGATAGGTGGCAAACTTGGTGAAGAGGCAAAAACCTTTATTATTTTTTTTTTGACATTTTTGGCCCTTGGACTTGTATTTTCACTTGTTTGCCATTTTTAACCCATTTAACCTAATATTTAGGCTATATAATGGTGTTAGGACATGTGTAACTTGGAATATGCCCAAAAATGTCGTGGATGTCGGTTCGTTCGGTTGTACAGTTACGCGTTTTGCAAAAATGCACAAAACGCTTTATCGAACACGAAAATGATTGAAATTGTGCAACGATTGATATTTTTTGCATTCTCATCAATAAAATACAAGATTTCTATTGAATAAAAAATATTTGGATTGATACACATGGTTCGTATGTTAAATAC